>ARYC01006315.1:0-12066 GCA_000711775.1 Oxytricha trifallax
AAAAAATTATCTACTCTCTTCGATGAGCTTTTAATAAAGTCTACTGTATCGATAGGTAGGTCATGCATTAGATGGTATAGCAGCAGTTTCTTATAATGAACTTTTAGTATACCCTAGTAGAATTCAATTCCATTAAACTATGGGCTGTAAGGCACGTTGATCACTGGTGCTATTCTTAGTTGTTCATAACTTTTCCTTGTTTCTTTTGTCTTATGATCTGAAAGATTATCAACGAATAGTATAATCTCTTATTCAAGGTACTTCTCTCTCAGCAGCTCTAAGAACTTAATATACTGCTCTGTCTTAATAGAGCGAGGATGAATAACATAAGTTTCTAAACCAACATCCTCGCTAATTCCTCCAAGAATTGCCATTGTTTATACCTTGACCTTTTAGTCACATACCTCTATATTACTATCCTTCTTATACCAAGACTTCTAGATGAAAGTGTTGAAGGTAAACACAGCCTCGTCAGCATGAATAAACTTAACATTACTCTATTAAGCTCTCTGCATTTAAATATAAATATAATTTAAGTTATTGTTGTAAATGCAGAGTGAAATCAATCACTCTCTTGATACGATTAACACCTTTGTAAGATATACCATTTCGTTTATAAATGTTTGCAACAGACTATGCAGAGATCTTCAACTCAGGGAACTGGCGGTGAAACATAGTAGCTCGTTAGTCGAGAGAGAAGGGAGCCCAATACTTCAAAGTTTTAACATTAATAAGATAGTCAATATGCTTTTATAGAAACTTTGACTTCCTCTTAGGCATAGAATTCAGCTATTATTGCTTTAGATATACGGCTATAAGACAGTGGGATCGAACAGTTGATGGACTTCGCTTTAAGAGCAGTGCAATAGACTTATAGTTCAGAACTAGTTTAACTTATTCACTGGATATATCACATCCATATCGCAGTTTAAACACTAAATCTATATACTCTTCATCATAAATAGACCCCAAAAGCTTGCTATTTTTGTCTCGCATTTAATTAATAACCCCAATCCATAACAAATTCCCTACAAATCAAAGCACTTATAAACCTCATTAAGGGGTTTTGGGGTTTTGAATGCTTAATATACCATAAAAAGTAATTTGTAAATTTATTTTTATAACTTTTATCTTATTTACATATAGTGAAAATAATCTTTATGTGGAATATAAATTTTCTGATTACCCTTTAACTTAATTTCATGTATGGAAGACAACAAAATAATAATTACATTTAAAATTTTATTAATAATCTCATACTAGATTTAAATAAAATGCATATTCTTTTATTTAAAAATAGAGAAATTGAATATATCTGTATAAGAAATTGATCCTATAAGAAATAATAAGAGGAAAAGAACTTTAAAATTGTCGGCGAACATTCATGTAAATTTATTATCATTTGATTCCTAAAATCTCAAATTTTATAGAAATTCTATCACTTATATTAAAATATAAATAATTTTTGATATTTTGATTAATCAGATTTTTGTACTGTTCATTTAGATAAAGGTTCATGTTCGATGGGAAATTGCATAAATGTGACTATTTAGTAAAATTCAATTGAATTTATAAAAAGGATTAATAAACGATGCTCTCTATTTTATAAAAAAATTTTATTTAAATTATAATTAAAAATGAGTTTATCTTTATTCTATGAGATTTTGTGACTCATGCAAAATAAATTATAATTTATTAATAAAGAATCTAATTTCTGATTTAAAATGAAGTCAAGATTCAATAATTCTAAATTTATAAATTATATGTATTAACTTAATTATTATAATTTAAGATAAGATAATTAATGGACATAGATTTAAATTTAATGAACCTTAATTTTGAGATTAAATTTATTGAAGTAAATTTAAATGATTTTTATAAGATAAATTAAGAAATATTAAAAATTAGTTCATTTTTAAAACAATTACTACTAACTTAATTAATAAATATAATTTATTTTGCAAGTATTTTAAATTTTCATTGAATTAAGATACGTGCTTATTTTAATTATTCTAAATAAATTTTGTTATAAATAGCGTGCATAAATTATTGATAATTAAATTCTTTCGTAAAATTAAAATGAATTTTACTCATTATATGAAAAGAGATCGTTTATTTATCAGGTAAGCTACGAAGTTGTTTGAATTTACAATAAAGCAACAAATTTTTCAAATATTTTTACTCTGAAATAGTTTTAATTCTTTTTTAAATGATGAATAAGAGATATCATATCCTATACTAAACATTTAAAAACAAAAATAGAAATCAGGTGTATAAAATATCTAGCCAGGTGAGATGTCTAAAAAGAATATATAAGACCTTATTATGATACCGTAATATTTAAAATAGTTTTAATTTTTATTAATCTGTAAAAGATAACTTGAATCAAAGTAACTAAAGTTTGAATAAAAATATTAATTCTTAAATTGCTAGGTGGAATAAATCTCTATAAAATTATATGAAACATCCGCAGCCACATTTAAATAAATTTTAAATGAAATGATTGTTAAATGTGAACAAATTCTTATTAATAAATTTAAATACTGATTATACACGCTTTCATTATTTTGATTCAATTTATTGCATAATTCCCCCAATTATTATAGTAATTGATTATATTTTTAGAGTTATGCTTCATAATTAAATGATTATAGATATATATATATATATATATATTTGAAATGGTTTTTTATCTTATTCTATTCAAAATTTAACTACGTTTATATATAGGCTGAAGGTATAAATTAATATTTACTTTATTTATAAAAATATTGTATTCTATCTTTAAATTATGGAATTAAAAAGGTTATATAATTAAGAATAAATTATATAATTAAAAGATTTTTGATTTAGAAAATTTGAGAATATAGATATATTGATAGAATTATTCTCATAGTTTAAATGGGCTTGAATAAAATATTCTTTCTTATGTTTTATATAACTAACTCTTAATTATAGCAAATATATTACAATTTGAAGATGATTCGATAAAATAAAATAACTCAAATTTCAGATTTAATTTGTTTAACTATTTCATACTATTATTTTAAAGTTAAGATATTTCTAGTTTTATTTAAATATAATAAACCAAAAATTTCATTTTTAACTATTATTTAAACAGTTATATTCAAATAATAAAAAAGAAAACTTTTATTATATTTCAAATTTATTTAAAACCTCAAACTTAGAATATTTATAGTTGATTAAATTATAGACTTGGACTTTATTTTATAACGAATGGTTCTATTAACGAAGTAGATTGAGAGATATAATTATATATGCCAAAAGGTAAATATATATTACCAAAATAAAGAAATTTATAATTGACTTTAAGCATCAATTTATTAAAATTTAAGTAATTTATAGTTATTACACCATTTTATCGTATTTTTAAAGAAAAAATAATTTTAAATTGATATGTTAACATTCTATTATATTATAAAAAATTTATTAAATCTTCATTACAAGAGTTCTTGATAAGCTGATCTTAAATATACTTTAATAATTATTTCGAGTGTTGACTGCCGTACCTTCAAGCACAGTAAGGACCTCCTAAAAACGTCACGCCCTCTTAGCACCGTCAGATCCTCCCAAAGGACTTCATGGCCTCACAGCAAAAGTCAAGACCTCCCATCCCAGTCACTTCAGAGACCCCCAGCTAAGTCAGGGCCTCCAACATATTTTTTCAATAAAAAAATGATTATTTTATAGAAATTATAGATTATAAATATTTTTTTTTATTGATTAGTTTACAGTTTCATAAAAAAGAAAAACCTTTTTTTACGTAAAATTTGGGTGAGTGCCCAAGTACTAAACAAATAATAGAGAAAAATAACATTGGTGCATAGCTAGTCATTTTTCTATTTTTATGGATGTTTTTATTCAGGTTGAAATTATTTCAAACTCTTCCCCTTTGGAATTGGGTAACATTCAGGTGTTACAAAGGAGGATAAACTAACTTTTCATCATATTTAGGAAAACAATATCGCGTGAATATAATATTCTAAATAATATATTGGCATATTTAAATAATTAATAACCTCTAATATTGATGAATATACATCCAAATAATATACTGCTAAATAAAAAATTTAAATAATTAAAAGATGATTTAACTTTTTAACTAAAAAGGCTTTAATGATTTATAAAGAATTAACTAAAACAAAAATATATTTAGATAGATGAATTTAGACTTAATTAAATGGTAATAATATTAGGACAACCTAATAAAATCTTTTATATTATTTTAAGAACTTTGATAGACAGTATTGTGAATTACTCTTTTTCTATAGTTTAAAAATAAATTATAAATTTATTTTAAATCGTAAACAATCAATTTCTATAAACAGTTTCGCTCGGAATCGTAACCACAAAAAACTTTCAAATATTTAACAAATATCTATATTTATTATGATATTTTAGTCACCATAATCGGTTATCTTAATCTTTGATAATCATTTTTTTAAAACAGTACAAACTAAAAAGATCTATTTAAACTACTTGAAATATTGAAATATTTCTCATATATTAAATATAAGTATCATAAATTAATAAGATTCAAATGTTAATTTACGACAAATATTACTCATGTTGAAGATATCAATATAATAAAAAATCTTAATTAAAAATCGTTAAATAATGAGGTTTTTTGAGAGATTACACTAATTTATTTACTATTTAGTTAAGTTTTCAAATTTTTGTTCAACCTAAACAAATGAAACATAAAAATTTTACTAATACAATATAATTAATTTAAAGCTATAATTACTAGTTACAGGAAAATAGCAAAATATCCTATGTTAAATTGTTTAAATAAAATCGAAGACATTAACAAGAAAATATCTTAGTGTAATTTATACATGTAAATGAATAGATAATAAGTTTGAAGAATAAATGTATTAAAAATAAATATTTTTCAAAGAAAAAAACTGCTTAAAAAATAACATTATCCATAAGAATGAAATTGAAAAACAGTTTACGAATCTAGCTTATTTTATCAACTATTTAATGACTAAATTATATAGATAATAATACGACTATTCTCAATATTGATTATACTTGTGATATGATTTCGGGAACCTAAATATAAAAGAATCCTAAGGAAATTTTGATCATTTTAGCAAAAGGAAATAACTTATTAATATAACCGATTTTTAAATAGAAAAAATTGATAAATAAGAATAAGATTATATTATTGTCTTTTTAAGTTTGTATAAAAAATAGATAATTTTATTTAAAATGTAGTATAATTTGAACTAAACTAAAGTTAAATTTAATTATATAAAATAATAATAATATCTTTATGATATTAAATTTTAGGAAGCCTGAACAGCACCTGGAGGTCCTGAGGTTGGTGGGAGGCCCTGACGGTGCTGGGATGCACGGACTTCAACACCCGAATTATTTTTATAATTAAAATTTTTCTTTTATTTTTCAATAATTTGATGCAATTTAAATTTTCATAAAATTTCATTATAAAATATTATTTAATATTATATAAGCACATTATTAAATTACTAGAAATTAAATAAAACAAACATGAAAATTTATTTAATTAAATATTTCATGTAATTAAAATAAATTTCCCTTAAAGTTTAGTAGATATAAATATCAACATTACAAACATTTTTATTCAAAGAGCAGTCAGAATAATCTTTTAAGTTTAAATAGGATTTAATAAAATAAAAAAATTGTAAGAAAAATATTGAGTTCTCAATATAGAAATCCTAATAAAAAACATATTCAATAATAGGAATAATTATAAAGCATTAACTATATATTTAATATTTTACATTGAATTTATAGCCAAAAATTTTAATTAATTAAAACTAAAAAGAAATTTACATTTTAATGTAATTTAATTGTTATAAAACAATTTAATCATTTTACTATTTATTAGTTTATATAAAATCAAAGATTTAAGAGAAGATTTAGTTGATTTTATCAATAAATAGGAATTAAGTAAATAATGCATTAATAATTAAATGCTGAATAATATGAACCTATAATAATGTAGTAAGTAAAATAATTTTACTGGCTTTAATCAATCTGAAATAATAAATTAATTTTCTTATAATATTCTTGTAAAAAAAGCACTATGCACAATATCTTATAAACAGATTCGTTATATAAAATAAACAAAAATAATTTGCCATCCCTAATTAAATTAAAATGATGATATATGTCGAGAATATTTCGAAAATTATGTTTTTAAAAAGTTGACTCATTCCCTCTAAGTTCATAACAAATATTAGAATTTAACGTTCGAGATATTGTTTAATAAAATTAGTATTATATAAAAATTAGTTATAATATTAGTTATTATTTAATATATCTAAATGTAATAAATGTCTTCTACGGAAGAAGACCTAAAGAGTAAAATAAATTTTTTAATTAATCAAGATATATCTTATTTATAATTAATTACTATAAATTATAATTAAAAGATTGAAGGAATATATGTTGATGACATATGTGATGATGTCAACGATGAAACTCATAGTATTCATATATGTAGCAAACCTCATCCACATTTAGTTAAATGAATTTATATTAAATTTTACATTTAAAATCCTTATAATTTAAAAATTTTTAAATTAATAAAAAAATTATAACCCTTTACTTAAAATAATATAATTTGAAGAAAAACTTCAAAAGAATTGGAGAAATTACATAAATTTGCAAAAGATTAATAATTTATAATATTCGTTTATATTAAAAGCTTTGGTTTGTTCAGGGGTTCTAGATTTAAAACTTCTCTAATTATTATAGTTGATAATACTTTCTGGATCATACTTCTATGAAACTTATACTCCAATAATTTTATCTAGCTAATTTCGAACATTTAAAATAGAAAGATAGTATTATAATTGATATAGCCAGTCAAATATTGAAGAAAATAACTCAAATAAGACTCCCTTTATAACATAATAAATAAAAAAGGTATAAATTAATTATCACAGTTTAATTTATATGATTAGATTATTCTTTGAATCAATTAAGCTTGATTGATATACTTGTAATCATTATATTGGGCAAAGCTGCTTTGCATCACATATTTGAAATATGGCGAATGTCTTATAGAAAACTGCACTATGCCATTACATGAGTCAATTTAGGACGTCCAACAAAATTTACTATACGGTAAGGTGCTTTTCACAATCAAATCTACTTAATCTAATTAAGAACGATATTTTTACATTTTATTTGACATAAATCCTTAACATTTAAAAATGATTTCATTAAATAAATAACTATAAAACATTTGAAATAGGTAAAAGTTCTCAATAAACTGCAAAATCAAGTAGTAAAAGCGTTTCAAAGAAATATAATCAGTAGAAATCCAGTGATGTCATATTGGATGATGATTATGGTGTTCTTTCTACATTTAATGCTTCGTAACCTTCAATTTCCCAAAGTCATATGGTACAATAAAATTAGTGCTTAAAATTAATTTGTTTTATCATTTAAATAAAATATTAGTTTTTTCTAATCTTTAATCAGAAATTAATTTTCATAAATTTTTCCAAATAAAAGCAGAAGTCTAATTCCATAAATCTATAGCAAAATTAAGATTAAGTATACATTAACTAAATTTATGATGAAGAAGTCGAAGAAGAGAAAGAATATAACTATATAAATATTCAGAAAATTCCAAACACCTAGGCTTTGAATAAAGATGAAAAAGTCAACTACCTTTTCTAAAATGACAGTAATTAAGAGGAAAAAAAAGAATCTCACTTAGACAAAATCCAAAGTCAAAAACAAAATTATTTTTTGTAAGAAGAGGAGGAGAAAACAACAAATTTTTCATAATAATTAGCATAGAATAAGTTAAACTCTTAATTTAACGATTAAGAATAGCTGGTATCTATAAATTATCTTAAATTGGATTAAAAAAAGCAATTTGAAGAGTAAATTTCAAATAATAATAATATTTCTTTCAAAGAGTTATTTGAAAATAATCAAGCTTAAAATATGGTCACGCCTTAATTTAATTAAAAATAAAAAATATGTGTTATCATTAATTAACATATATTGTATTACTTAAGAGGAAAAAAAGTATAATAGTGACGAATACTTTGTTTGCAAGGCTATCAGATACAAACCTAGATGGAAAGACATTAAAATCAAAAGATTTAAGGAAAACGGGTTTAATCATCAGTTAGATTCATTTAAAATTATGAATAAATTAGAAATTTTTATTCAGAATTATTTTTTAATTGGAAAACTTATGATTACGATGATTCGAATGAGGCATAAGAAGTAGAAATCTATATTATTGATAAAAATTAAATGATTTGAAATAAAAAGGATGATGTGAAAAATTAATTTTTGAAAATTAACATTTTTTTCCTGTAAAATATGTTACAAAAGATTTGTGTAAAAATAAACCTAAGTTAGTTGTATTTTATGACATTTTTTAAAAAATTTAAAGAATAATTTATAATTTTATAAAAAATTAATTATTTTGCCAAGAATAATAAACAACATCTAAAATTATGAGACCTTAAACTTTACAATGTTAATTAAGATTATAAATTCCTCTAGTTACTTTTTAGTTAATCATGGACTTCTTAAACAGAGTAAATATTTGAATTATAGGATATTAATTAACAGATTATTTAATTATTTTTTTAATGTGATGCTATTTCAAACCATTCAATTTTTAATTAATTTTTAGTTTAGTGTATAATAACAAGAGATCTTTTGACCAAGGATAAATTAAAATTATATATTCCTAAAGTTTGAAATTAAATCACCCATAAATATTTTAAATGTGCTATGCATTCAAGGGATTAGACAAGGGCAAAATATATGACACAGTTTCTCGCAAAATGATATTCAAGATTCCTATTGACGATATAGAAACATAAGAAGAGCAAGAGTAGTTTGTAAAAATGAGAAAAAAGATCAATTATCTTGCTTATATACTCGTCAAGTATTTCAGGTCAAAATTTATTGAATTGTAATTTATTATTAAATGTTTGGAGAAAGACATATAGTTACCGCTATTCTTAATTTAATTCTATAATTATAATTTGATATTTTAAAAATTATATTTTCTACGATTTTATTCTACTTGTTACCCTATAGATACGAACTTAAAACACCATTTTAGGGATATACTCATATTTATGCAGAGGATGATTTGAACAAATAATATAAGTTTAATATATTTATAATTAACATCTGTTCTAACCGAGATACCCATCCCCATACCCCCCTCCCCACCTCCTGCCTATTTTATAATAAAATAATTATAATAATTTATAAAATTTTTTATAAATGAGAATTTTATAAATTATTGATTGAATAATTATAATAATTTAAAAAATCTTTTATAAATGAGAATTTAAAAAATTATTGATTGAATAGTTATTTTTCTTTATAATTAAAGTTTAATATTTTTAATTATATTTAAATTAATAACAATGATTAATTTTTAAAATTCTCATTTAAAAAAAGATTTTTAAATTATTATAATTATTTTATTATTAAATAGGCAGGAGGTGGGGAGGGGGTATGTGGAGGGGTATCTTGGTTTAGGGTGGGGAGGGGTATCTCGGTTAGAACAAACATCGATGAGATAAATCTGAAATGGGAAAAGTTCTCTACAATTAAATAATCACACTATAATTTTAAATTTCATCTTAATTTAATTATGATAACGGTGGACGATGCAAAAATAACTTTTATTCTACTTTTTCCCACTACACCTATCAAATAAATTAATATAAATTATTTAAATCATTTGACGAATGAGGTATTCATGATCACAGATATCTAGGGTTAAAGTTAGGTTCTATCAGATCCAGCAATTCACTCTAATCCAATAAGTCTTCTTGATGATCCTGTAAGTTCAAATTTTTTAAAGTTTTCAAATAGTGATTAATAGACTTTTGAAATATTTATAAATAAAATATAATGAAAAATTTGATGTTCTTAATTTCTTATAGTTTAATAATTTAGAATTAGAAGTGAATTATCAAATTAGAAAAAAAATTATGTATAGAACTTTTAATTCATTTTTAAATTAAAGTTTATTAATATAAAATTAAATTTACCTGAATTATATTCGGCTGATAAAAATTAATTCATATATTTGCTTTCTTTAAAGGATAAATATTCTTAATAAAATATAATTTCTAGAATTATAGAGTAAACATTATTATTTTTGACTTTCTTAGAGAGATTTACTTTTATTTTAAAAGATTGATTAAATTAAAAATATTATAAATATTGTGTGAAATTATCTGTTTCTTAAATAACGGAGATAAAGGATTTGAAATGTTTTTCTAATCTTAACACACTAATTTTAAATCCCTATAATTTTATAAAATTATTTGCATTTTTAAATTTAATAAGTCATTCCTTTATTTGAGCTTATCTTATTCTTGAGATTCTTTAATTACAAATCATCATTAAACCCGTTTATACAGTAAAATTTTACAAAGCATAAAATTCTTTTATTTATAATTTACTTTTTTTGTATAATTATCTAAGCTCTATGATGAATTTGATTACTAATTTCTATTATTGTTAAAATAGAAAAAAATAGGAAATTGGTTAATTTAATCAAAATTAATTTTTATTATATTATTTTTAATCAACTTTACAGTTCGTTTGTATTCGAACACTTATAGCTGAATGTTTCAGAATTATTGAGATTTTAGTTGATATTCCTCATTTTAAAGCAGCAACTACAATTTTTGATTCTGATTCACTAGTTTAGTAACCATTAGCAACTTTTTCTATCTGATTCATTAAATCATTGACTGATATACAAATCTTAGCCAAAATTTCAATGATCGAGAGTGGAATCACCATAAATGGTAAATAACTCGTTGCTTGATGAGTGTTTCGTCAAATTTAGGACCTTATCGTATTCTCCATGTTTTAAAACCCCCAACTCAGCAACTTTCAAGTCCTGCTCGACTGTTTGAGCACCAAATTCGGCAGCTTTAGTGTAGGAGGAGCCAAAATGATGATTATTTGAATGAGCGAAAATGAGAGAGGTTTTTGGATTTTTGGTTTGATTAGTTAAAATTAAAACTTAAAAGTGTGATATGTAATAAGGGGGCTTTTAATCAATAAATTTGACGATTAAACTGTTGTTTCAGTAGGTATTGGTGTCTTCAATAGCTCTTGCTCCTCAAATCATCGTCCTTCATCTCAACTTCACACAAATCAATGCTTGATGGTGCTGCACCACTGCTTCACGCTGAAAGCCCAGAGCTTGTTGACGTCTGTCTTGGTCATAGCCTTCAGAATCTGCGAGAGCCGCTTCACCAGGTGGATCCTATGAAAAGTTAGGTATAGTATGCTTACTTGCTGTCAGCTTGCTCTTATCGGAGGTGCCTCTTGATGTAGGAGAACAACTGCTCGATGTGGTTAAGCCAGGGTGAGTACTCTGCATTGAAGAGGACAGTCACCTTGAACTTCCTAGCAGTCTCCAGCACCTCTGAATATTTGTGAATGACTGCGTTGTCCATGAGCAGCACGATCTTCTTCTGGGCGAGATCCTTGTCTGTGCGCAGCTGGCGCAGGGTGTGATAGAGGAAGTTCTCGAACAGCACCGCATCGAAGGCCCCCTCAATTATTTGGCTAGAGATCAGCTGGTCCTTGGTGATAGCTGCCACAAAGCTCATCGAAAATTGCTATCTCTTAGTGGATTCCTTGGTGATTGAGAGATTTCGAGCCAAGACCCCGTAAGACCCCAACCGCTGGATGACTTGCTGCTTCGTGATTGCGATCGGAGTATAGGTGAATGAGGGTAAGGCCTCAACTGCATCGACTACAGCTTGAGATGCTTGATTACTATCCTTAATGGACTTAGGGAACTTAGAATCATCTATAGAAGTGTCAATATCCAAAGAATTCGCTACTTTCCTGTCGATTCTCTGTGATTTAGCTGCTGCTTTGAGGCCTGCTGGACAGCTGCAAGCGTCGAGGAGTGATGCATGCAAAGTTTCCATTGCCATTCGCGCTCAATACGTCACTGCCCTTGCGTTGAGTTGATTATAGTCTGAGACTGGCCAGGTTCTGGACCAATGGAGTGAGAAC
>ARYC01006316.1:0-23054 GCA_000711775.1 Oxytricha trifallax
AATGATCAAATGAAAAGAGTTCAGGCTCAAGAAATGATCTCAAGATTCAGAAGTAAAGAAGATCTCTTTCGATACCTAACTTTAGATGGTAAGATAAATAGATGACATTTAACATATTTTACAGTTGGTTTATTCCTTCCAACGATGGAAGGTACCAAAATTTCATTCTTGAAAGCAATACTTTGTGAGGAGAAGAAAGCTTTTAAAAATAAAGAGATTAAACTAATTGAAATTACAAACTACCCTGAGATTTCAGTCACAAATCTTTATGAAGATGCAGTGTAAGATGAGGAAGTGGTTGTTTACCTTCCTACCAAGAAGCAACTCTCTAATAAATTACCAGAGAGGAACTTCTTCTTTGGTGTTCTTGGTATAATAAAAGAGGATTATCTCAGAGAAATTATTGAAGAAGCACACAAGAAACACATAAGAAACGATATTCTATCTCTCCTGAAGACTAGAAGAAGCAAGGCATTCTAATAAGCTCAGCCTGGCTAGGGGAACTTAAGAAGCATCCTTAACTTTCAAGTAAGCTTCGACATATAACTTTGTAGGAAAATCTGGCACTGGTATATATCTTATGAAAGAGCATGCTAAGGTTCATAGAGAGAGAAAGTCACAGACAATTCATGAAGTGAGCAAGAGACTTTATTAAGATGTTTAAAAGCCAGATGAAATGAACATAGATGCTGGAGCTGGCACAAAGAGAAGAAATATGGGCCCAAGCAAGCCATAAGAAGAGGAGAAGAAAGAGAAACCAAACCCTTTTCTGGATTAATTTAATATGTGAACTTATTCATTCATTTAAATCTAAAACTTATTTATAAACATTCATTCTTCCTTCTCTCGCACACACTGTTGTCTTATCTATGCTTACTCTCTTGCAGCTACTCTGAATCAAGTCTACTGTATCTATAGGCAAGTCATGCATTAGGTGATATAGCAGCAGTTTCTTGTAGTGGGTCTTTATTTAACTCCAGTAGAATTCAAATCCATTAAATTAAGGGCTGTAAGGAACATTGTATACATGAGTAATGTTTAACTCTTCATAAGCTTTCTTAGACTCCTTAGTCTTATGAACTGAGAGGTTGTCAACAAACAGGATGATCTCTGAATCATTGTATTTATCTCTCAGCTTATGTAGGAACTCTATGTGCTACTTTCGCTTAATAGAGCGAGGATGAATAGCATAACTTTCTAAGCCAGAGTCTTCACTAATACCTGCTAAAATTGCACGGGTTACAACCTTTACTTTCTAATCGTAGACTTCTATATTATCATACTTCTTATACCAAGACTTATTAATAAAGGTGTTGAAGGTAAACACAGCTTCATCAGCGTGTATGAACTTGATGTTATTGTCAATAGCCCTCTGCATTTAATCATATATAAAACCCCAAGAGTAAAATTTACTGCAATTTTTGTAAAATATAAAAGCAAATCAAGAAAGTTAATTTATAAAATAATATAATATCAAAAAATGATAGGTGATTAAAGGACTGGAGACCGCCCCTAGTAATAATATAACAACAAAAATTAGTCTATCAACTCTAATAACAGCCACTAAAACTAGTAAGCTAGTAATAATAAGAAGACAAGTGGTGGGAGCAATGTGAGCTAATAATAGCAGTGGCAGCAAAATCAAAAATTTCACAATAATGGCATAAGTAATAATTCCTAGAATACTAATTAGTTCCAGAGTAGCCACTTTTTATTAATAAATGAAATAACAATTTGCAACAAACAATAGTGGTGGGTAGCCAACATACATATATAGGCCAAAACCTCAAAATAACAATTATCAAAGCTAACAATAGTAGCAAGTACAACATCAAGTTAAGAACCAAAATAGTATAGTTAATGATCAATATACAAGCAATTTCTCGTAGCGACAGCAGCAGTAATAATAGTAGCTAAGTATTGCGTTACCAGCACAAAAGTTCTAGCAATAGTTATAACACTAATAACTGTACGGTGTGAGTTCACAGATTCCTTCATCTTCAAGTGCGTATCAATAGCAGTAGCAAGAAACATTAAGCTATGGAGTTTTCCGGATAGGAGGAAATACTAGCATAATTCAGAATGAGCAACACAATGGCACATTAAGCAGCTTTAGCGGCAGTTAGTTCGACATGCTTGAGAGTGCACCTCTGGATTTGGGGATTGAACATGATTTTATATCTAAAACTTACTCCATGATCCCAAGGTTCAATGATTCTGACCTCACTTGTACTCAAGACACTACATTATGCTACTGATTACATTGAATACAGCACTTCAGATAAGAAAGGTACTTTCCAAAAGAACTTGGTGTGGTTAATGGGAAGGTTAGTTGATGAAAGCTTCGCTTAAACATCAAGTGATATTGATGTTCTCTCGGCAGTTCCGCCAAACATCACTGATATCTACATTTACACCAACCTTGTTGGACTTTAAAAGAATGACGTATCAGTCAAAGACGATCTCTCAGCTATCTTAGATAAGCTTACTACTTTCTACGAGAATGGTTAACTCTCAAATACTGTTACTCTATTGACAAGTGACCCAGTTTTTTTGTCAATTTCCATTCTTGCTTTGAGATTTTCAGGTGAAGACTTCAGCGACTTGATTTAAACAATTGCATCAAGATTTGTGAGCCACAATTCAAGTGGTAAGGTGTCAATTCCTGCTCTCATCTCAAACTGCGTGTATACTCCATTCAATTCAGCAAAAGTAGCAATAGGAGAGATTTTATGACTCTCTAGGAGAATATCAAGGATGTTATAGTTAAGACTATGATAGCAGGGTTACCAACTTTGCATCGTACATACAATTCTTACCAGCCTGATGATTTAGAGAATAGCTTTTAGAACCAAAGGAATCCGCCAAGAGAAATCTCTCCTGATGCAGACAAAATCAGACCACTCAATAAACGAAAAACGAGGAGGGCCATCTTTATCTTGAGACTGGCACCCAATCTACTACCAACTGGCACTCACCCCCTATTGTTGATGGAAACGCATCCTACCACCATAGCAGCTACACCAATAGCGTCCTGCAGAAGCTTAACGTCCCCATCCTCTTTCTGGGCCCCTACTAGTACAACATGGCTCAGTGAAAGGCATTCAGGTTCATTAAGTGCCGCGACCTAAACCCCATGCTCCTGCCTGTCTCTACGAAGTAAGTTTACCTCCCTTTAGGCTATAGGAAGCAACTGCGGCGCTATGCGCAGGCCCTGGCTGTGCAGCTCTCACACTTAGACATGCGGTGGCTCACCGGCGCGTTCGCATGCTCTTTGGTCGATGCCCTGAAGCATCTGAGCCTGCAGGATGTCTGATACTATAATTGATTCTGGTTTGGCCACCCAATCTGCGAAATCACGAATAACCCTTACTCTAATAAAAGTGCCAAAACCCCAACATTCGTATTCGAAGTTTATCTCAGCCTGGGAAACAATTGTCTGTGTCGTAGATAAGAGGACGATGCGTCTTTTCAAGGGCTCTCGAATGACTATCTTTGCTGGTCCCCATTTGCGTTTTTACCCTAAAATTCCTCTGCAACACTGATTTAGTAAGTTAGACAAACTTTTAATACTAAAATATTTAATAAGCCAATTAAAGTCTAATTCCCAATATTTAAAATCAAATACGCCCTATTAAAATTATAATTTATTTTAAGAATTAAACTTTGAGATTAGAAATGGAATCAAAAGTTCAGATTTAATCAAGGACCACAAAATCAGATCCAATAGCAAGCACCAAATGGCAAGGGAGAAGCCTACAGAGCGAGAGACATCCTAGAAGTAAAAGTCATCAGGAACGCCATTCACGCCAAGGTCATGTATGAAAACGATCCTCGAGGAAAAGCAGAGTGGGAGGAGCACTCGAAGCTAATGTATGCAAGTGATCGAACCAGAGTTGAATCCTTTATCAGTGAGAAGATGCCAGAACTCCATAACCACCCCTACAAGAACATCTACGCGGGAGCGCGCTCAGATAGAGACAGAGAAGAAGGAACTAGTTCAAGTGATAGCGATGATTCTGACAGCAGTCCACAAGATTCTCAGAAAGTTAGTGTCAATGGAAACTCTCATGAGTTAGCAGGCCACCAGCAAGAGGAAGAATGCAAGGGACAGATGAAAGATACCAGCATGAGTGAGGAAGAGTCAGAGCAGACTAAGCAGAGCCAAATTCTTCAACAGTATGACCAAGAGACTAGAAAGCTGCTCGATTCTCTCAAAAATTACTAAATCGACAACCCAATTGCTCAAGACTTAAATATATATATTAAAGTATTTTATTTAATATTGATTAATTTAACATTAACAAAATTCGCTCAAATTTTACTCTTGGGTTTTATAGTTTAAATTATTACTATAAAATGGCACTGTAAAATCAATCACTCTCTTCACTCTGTTGACAGTCTTGAAAGTAATACCATTTCTTCTATAAATGTTGGCTATAGTTTATGGAGAGATACGCATGTCAGGAAACTTGCGATGAAACATCACAGCTCGCTAGTCTAGTGGAAAGTGTGCCCAATACTTTAAAGTCTTCGAATCACAGAGGTAGTCAATATGGTGCTGTGAGAACTTTTATTTTCTTGCAGGATGCTTTCAAGTGCCTGAAGTATAATGCTAAACAGCCAACAAGCAATGATACCTAACTGTTGAGGCACTCTTGCACAGGAGCTTTGCTATAGCTGTATAATTCATTACTGGTTTGACTTAGTCTATATTAATACTCGTACCATACCTAAGCTTAAGCAGTAAATCTAAATATTTCTCATCATAAATAGACCCTAAATTTCGCTAATTTCTATTTCTCATTTTGCAAATTGGCCTAATATCTCTACTAACCCCAATAAGACCCCAACTATACCCTACAAATCAAAGCACTTATAAACCTCACTAAGGGGTTTTGGGGTTTTGAATGGAGTCAATTGATATGCCTTTCTAATAAATGATGGAGGAGTTCAAAAGCTAATGGGTTTATTGCAAATTATATATGGTTCTGGATCTGAGAGAATACTTGGCCCATAGATTTTTAATGCATAGACCTTAAATCTGTTAGAAAGTCTTGTGGTCAATCCCTTGTGATTGTACTTTTAATGTTGGGGCAATTCTAGCCATTTTAAAATTAATCACAAATTAAGCCTGGAAATTAAATACTAGTGAGGTTTAAATAGATAAAATTGGCAGCATACCATCATCCATCTATAAGTTGTAAATTTAAAAGAATAAATCAGTATAAACAGCTAAATTTATTCATTAATGATGGAGTGTATTTAATTGTACCAAGTAATTAAATTTTCAATAAATAACTAATCTGCAGTGCTTTTTCTTACTCAAAATAATAAAATTACTTTAAAATGGATTTAATGTTTTGAGTGTCTGTACATCTAAATCAATTAAATTTTAATATTTAATCTACTTTGGCTGAAAGATCTTATCGATCAGGGAAAGAAGTTGATGCTGAGTCAAATTCATTACGATAGTCTGATCCTCCAAATTCATTTCTAATTATATGCTTGAATTTTAGTTCATCAGATATTAAAGCATAGAGAGTCCTGTTTAAAGATGTCTATGAGATTTATTAAGAGTAAACCATAACTTTATTTTAAAAGCTTGAAATTATCAAGAATTTCCCACAGTTTATAAGAAGTTATCTATCTGCCTTTTTTGTCTACAGATAAAAAAAAATAGACTAAACGTTGATGAAATGGCAGCGGCATCCTTGAAAATTGGAGAAGGAGGCCAAGGCACTGCTGCACTTTTGATGTAAGTAATAGAAGACCATTAAAAAAACCATTAATGTTTCTTGATCAGTATAAGAATTTTTTATTGACCTTTTGTGATGTTATTTGCTATAGTGTAGATTCTCTCAAGAGAATTAATGCAGCCTCCAATTAAAATTGGTAAATCACCAACTTTACCATTATCTATTATTGTAGTTCATAACTTCTTAAAAGTCGCTTATAAGTTATAAATTGTACTTTACGAATAAAGATTAAAAAATTTATATGCTTTTCTGTCTTAAAATCAAAGGAAGATACAATTAAAATATATGAACCTGCTAACTACTTTGAGCAAAGAATGGTGCCCTGATTGGAAAGATGTTACACTAATAAACTGCATCCAAAATACATAGATACTTCAATAAAATTTTTATGGAATTAAAAATTAAAGTGGTTTAGTTTTCATCTTTCATTATATTTAAATATATAGATAAAGTAATCTCGAAGCATATGCAGCATATCTAGTAATTTTCACTTAAGACTAAACCCTCACATAAAATAAGAATTTTTGAAGCTTAAAGGCAACTGACTATCGTGGATAAAACCAGCAAGACATTTTCTATTACAATACCATCATACAAAGTTTGTATTATAAATGTTAAATATTTGACCACCCTCTACTTTATCTACCCATTCACTTCAAACTATAATTCGTATAGTATAAGAGTTATAATGTGACTTTTTTAATTATTATTAAGATTCCTTATAGAATAATGTGAATAAACAAAATTAGCTACCAATTCATTAATGACTTCAACTAAGACTGTAAATCTAGCCCAATAATAAAATTTAGATTATACTTAGCATTAGTCTTTAAATATTTCTAAGAAAGCCTTATTTTTATCATTGTAAGAAATTAGTGCCATCATTGGATTTCGGTAAATTTAACTTACATCAAAGTTAAAAGGAGAATTAAACGCAGCTAATCGGTTAATAAAGTCAATTAATATCATAAAACGATGAAAAAGAGAAATAACAAAAGCTTTAAGACCCTCCAGACAGTAACACAGCTAGATAACAATGAACAAGGGTTGTATGTCAATTTATATACTATAATACTCCAAATGAGAGAAGATTCTAAAACAGTAAAGATAGATTGAAGAGTCTAAAGACCTAAAGAGATTGGATAAGACAAAGAATCTATTTCCTTGAGCTTACGGCATTAGATGCAAAGAACTTGAAACTTGGGTAACCAAAGAATAAGAAGAGTTAAAAATATCCGTAAAAAAAATTTAAAAGCAGTGGAAATAACAGATTACATTATTGAATATAAGTTTAAAATTTTTTGAAAATATAAATAAGCCGCTTAAAGAGTCCCAGTGTTATTAACATTATATTGGCAATCACATTTATAACTAAAATTAATACTTGTAAACATAAAATCTTTTTAAACAAAATGAAAATTTATTAAGTGAAAACACCGTAGTGCTTCAATAGTCTTTCAACATTTAAGTGCTAGAAGGTAGGACTACACAAGAATAATATATTTGATTGATGATTATCCAGGAAACAATTTCATATATGTGCCCTACACAGAAAATATCAATGCAATTAAATATTAGAATTGCGTAAGATTGCAATAAAAAAGTAAATGAACAATGAAAATAAAAAAATTAGAAAATACTATTTATAGAGCATAAAACAGTAAGCGAGAAATAGGATAGTTGAAAGAATAAGAAAGATGGAAAATGAGATAGATTATAACGTATAAAAGAAGAAGGTATGCATAGAAGAGAAGAGCATGAGAGTTAAGAAAGAGAAAGAAGAGAGTTAACTGAGAATTTTAGATAAGAAGAAAACTTGAGAATAAAAAAGATAGATTGCAGAAACTTAAGATTAAGAGAAGAGAATGAAAGAGCTGAGATTCTTAAATAGTAACAAAATGAGGTGAAAGAGAATAATAAGAACGAAGGAGGAAATCTTAAACAGTAGTGAGACTTGTTAAAATAGAGAGGATCTTAAAATAAAAAGATGAAGCAGAAGAAAGATAAAAAAAGGATAAAAGGATGATTAAGCGATATAGCTATAGTTATCAAAATAAAAGGATGAAAGAAAGGAAAAAATAACAAGCTTAACTTGAAATATAAAAGTAAGTCAACTGAAAGAGCAAAGTGATCAAGAAGACGAAGAAAAAAGATTAGCGGAGGAAGAAACTTACTTATATAAAAGTTATTAAGAGAAGCTGAAGAGCTATAAGAAAAAGAGAATAAATAAGAATTAGATAGAAAGTAAAAGCATCTAGAACAACTTGGAGATGAGTAGAAATTTAAATAATGTTTTGTTCTTTGGAGTTAAATAACCTAAATTATGAAAGGAAACTATCTTACAACTTTAAACAAGACTTAGAAAATAATTTATAAAATAAAAATAAAACATCTTTAATACTGTTCAACATAGTAATTAAGATCTTAAGGTTAAAGGTATTATTTGTTAATTTATTCATTTAAATACGATAAGGATATATATAAAACTTAAAATTCCTGCGGCATTAAAGCTGCTTGTAAAAAGATTTTGATAAAGGATCCTGCTCTAAGTCTAGATAAGAGAGATTTAGCAATTCAGGAAGTAATAATGTTTTCGATGAGACCAGAGGGTTAAAAAGAGAAACAATTTCTCAAAATTTTGATCTTAAATTCCTTTAAGATAATGAAGACAACATTGATATACCAGTGACTACCACTTTAATTTTGAATATAGGTTATAAAGAGCAAAGGTTATAAAATTTAGAGATTTTTTACATAGTAACAAAGAATCATCCAACTTTGAGGTTGAGAGAAAAAGTTGAATGATGAGAGTATTGATGAATTTAAACTTTCCCTTTAGATTTTGCAGAGATAAGAAAAATAGAATAAAACTTAAGCTAAGATAGTTTAGAAAGAGAACTTCTTTTCAAATCAATTTTTGATTTAATTAAAAATGATAAAGATAAGTAACATCCTTTATAAAACAATCATAAAATCAATTTGATGACTAGAAGCCTGAAGAATTATTAAGCAACTTATAGATAACACTTGTTGAGACAAAGCAAATTGATATAGCTTAGAGTCTAAAAATCAAAGAGTAGATATTTTTAATTAAAAATAAAGTTTATATGCATAAGTCTTTATTATCTTCGTATTTATGATTAAATACGAAAAAATATAAAGATTATAAGTTAATATCTAATTTTTGAAAAGAGTGAGGTCGATTAAGAATAGAAGACTCAAGATTTCAAAGAATCAATCATTATCTGTCTTAAAATATTTAAAACATAATCCATAAATAAAGTTTATTTTCAACAACAACAGATGACTCATTAGATGAGAAGCCAAATACCTGATGAATAAGAAGAAACTTTATACAGTTTAAATATTTCAACAAATTGTTAATTTTTTCTCCTGTATCAGAATCTGAAAATAGAATACAATAGATGCTAAATCATTATAGAGTACAATTTCTGATAAAGAATAAATTAAGAATACAATTTAGGAATCTAAAAAATCAAATTTACAAGTCATATACTCATCTGAGAATAACGCTGATAATGAATAAGCAAGCGAGATTGATAAACAAGCTGATACAATAAGAGACGAAATCTTTTAGATAACTCATGGCTTAAATCAAATTCTACTTAAATTTATTGCTTCTTATAGATCTTAGAAGATGAATAAAAAAGCGAATTCTTACATTTTCTTAAGTGGATTGGCAGATTCTTAATTTTTTTGATAATAGGCGTAAAGATTGATAAATTTGCTATTGAAAGATACTTTGAAAAAATTCTTGATAAAATTTTATGTAAGTAATATAAAAATTGAATACTATTTCGTATGATATATAAGCAGATTCCAATAGATCATCTTTCATCTTATTTACTAACGTAAGTTAAGTTCTGAATCAACTATAAAAATATGAATTTAAAAGTTATGAGAATATTTAGCCAAATCATCCAGTTGTTTTCCCTCTTGATCTCTATCTCACTAAGATTCGATCGAACTTCATGAAAAACAATTAAATGATACTCAGTCAACCAACATGGCATAATGACTAGTTTAAGATAAAATTCTTTTTGGCTAAATGTCAGCATATTAATTATAGGGTGCTATTTTATTGAATTAATGATTCCCTTCTTCAAGTAAATTAAGCATTAATGTTTTGATTTTTTAATTTGAGGATTTATGACAAATATTGTATTACACTAATCACTTTGCAGTTGATTGAACAGGTGACTATAGCCCATTGAAGAATTCACAAATTAAGAGATGTTTGAAAAAAATTAGTGAAGCTCACTGTGGGGACTTGACACTTATGCTAATATGATATAGTTTTCAAAATTGGTTATTATACAGGCAGGTACATTACAACGTCGATATTTTGTATATAAAAATTTCTTTATCGATGAACTTTTTGGGGATATTAGAGAGGAAAAATTACCATCTCTTCTAGCAAGAAAGATTATTGGATGAGCCTTTGTAGTTGAACCACAAGTTCGAAGAAGCACATTGGAAAATTGATATTAGAGACATGTATCTTGAACAATTAGTAATAGAAACTATCACTAATCTCAGAAAGAATGAATGTCTAAATTTTAACAACATTGATTGAGAAAAGATTAAATAAGGCATTCTACTATTAGACTGAATACATCTTTATCCTCTTATTAAATTTAAAATGCTATAAATCTTTATATGAGAGCTACTATTACTAGGATAAATATCTTAGTAATAGTAATTCAGTCGTATTCTGCAAAAAGTGCAAGAATTATAATTAAATGAATTTTACTATTATATAATTCAAGTTATTATATTATTTTAAAGCATATTGATTTATAAGATTTGTAAATTTTATTATTCCATAATTTTTTTATTTTCAAATTTATAGGTGTTTAATCATTTTATTGCTTTTTTAAATTGACTCAAATTATTTGTATTTTGATTTCTTATAAGCGAAAATTAAAAATAAAAATTATTCATAGAACATCGAATGGAGAGGTGTCCTCCTTTCCATCATTTATAAGTCTAAATTGCAATTTTTAAAGAATCTCTAGAATTCAACTCGTTAATATCATGGAACCAGATATTAGCCATCTCAAACAGAGCTCTGAATAGCTTCTGCTTGTCAATATTGTCAAATATCTTAGGTGCACTTATTTACTGTTGTTGATTTATCATTCTGCTTTGGCTTGATCTACTTGCTCTTCCTCAGTTAAGAATATTGATAGAATACGATTGAAATGGGGAAATTCAAAAATAAAAAAGTAATTCAAATTATAATTATATATAACTGCCTCTAATTACAAACTTATGTAGATCAAATTTGGTTCACAATGCTTACAGTTAGATTTGCCTCTCAAAAGGATTTTTGACACATTTGACACCCTGGCCTAATATTTCTCCTCGTGTATTATAGGGCGATTTGACGCATTTGACACCTTTGACACCCTATTTTAAGTCAAAAGCCTGATTATTAAAGTTTGACACCTTTGACACCTGTAAAATTTATCTTGTTTTTGACATCTTCCTGACATTTTTGAAGATAAACTTCTTCTTAAGAATCTACGATGGGTTCAGTTTCTTGGTATCTATGATGGCAGCAGTGTTTGTTGATCTGAAATTTTTCATAGGTTTCTTCTTAATCTTTATTCTGGAATTTGGACTTGTGTTTGCTATTCTATTTGATGCAATTTCAATTGAAGAATATCAGGGTATTGGTATCTTTGCTTACATCATGATGGCATTTAGAACCTCATCTGGAGACTTCCATGTCAAAAACAAGATAAATTTTAAAGGTGTCAAAGGTGTCAAGGGTGTCAAAGGTGTCAAATTTTAATAATCAGGCTTTTGACTTAAAATAGGGTGTCATAGGTGTCAATTGTGTCAAATCGCCCTATAATACACGAGGAGAAATATTAGGCCAGGGTGTCAAAAGTGTCAAAAATCCTTTTGAGAGGCAAATCTAACTGTAAGCATTGTGAACCAAATTTGATCTACATAAGTTTGTAATTAGAGGCAGTTATATATAATTATAATTTGAATTACTTTTTTATTTTTGAATTTCCCCATTTCAATCGTATTCTATCAATAGTAAATTATTTTCACTCGTGGTTTTATCAAACTTCATTTATGACCCAATGCAAATCATCAACACCGATGCTTGGTCTAAGAATCTTACCCAGATTTAAGAACACTCTGAAATACTCTCCTTTTAAAACTTTAGTAACCTAGGCATTATTCTTGAAAACTGTCATAAAATCGTTAATTGCATTTTGTACCATTTTTTTGTCATTAATAATCTGCGTTTTTAAATATTTTCTTTGGTTTACCCATCTGGGTTGCCGTCTTCATTGCAGAGGTTTGCTAGGAAATCGTCTCTATTTCAAAGCATTACTTCACTTAAGTCTTGTTTGAGAATTTATTTTCAATGTTTGCTTAAGTTCCAGCACCTCCTTTTTTTATAATCAAATTTAATTTATAATATCACAAATTTATTATTTTATTATATTTTTTTTCCAATAATTTCTTTTTCTGTATATAATTTAATATTAAGAATAAATGTTAACAACTTAAATTATAATCAGATTTTTTCATATTATTCCAATATTAGATTTGAATATTAATTTATTTTTAGAAATCAATTTAATATATCACGAAAATGGCATACGTTATTCAAAAAAATATGAATTTTAGACATCAGTATTTCGGTCTTTTAACTAACACAATAATAATCACTTTTAAAACTAACAATTCAATTATAAATTACAACAATAACTATAACAATAACAACAACAAACCTAAACCCAGTTTTTTAAAAATAATAGTGATCAGAAAATACTCAACTGCCACTATTTTTGCAATAAATTAAATCGAATTTGCAATCAAAATTCCTAGACAATTCTGTGTCAGCAATAATATTCATATATTTAATGAGAATATGTTAAGCTTAGAACAATTGTAAATTTCTTTTATGCTGTTATTTTCTCCAATTTTAGCCACATTTTTCTTTGTTTCTTATTTCCTAAATGTCTTCTGATCAATAAACTTATACATAAATCCTATTATATCGTGTTCAAAAGAATGGATTTTTGAGATCTTATTCTCAGCTAGAAGTCCAGATTGTCTCGATGTCAACATAAAATATATTCAATTGAATTAAAAGCATTTTTTATATAATTTTAATTAGTTTTAAAATAATGAGATTTAAAAATTCATGTTAATTAAGATCATGATATATTACAATTATTATTATTATTATATAATTCTGAACAGAAATCAATGCTGAGGCTAAAGCAAGCAAGAAAATTTCACACTTTGACATATGATGTTCCAACTATATCTGTCCGAGGCTATTTTTCATTTTATATTGAATTAATCGCAATTTCTAAGTGCTCTTTCAAGCAACACTTTGATTGAGATTTGTAGTCTCTCCACTCATGTGTCGTTAAGAGCAGGGAGTGAGTAGTACTTGCAATTCTTACAACAGGTTTTGTGAGAGATTAGCTTTCAACATTTTATCTCAGTTTGGGTTAGATAAGTAAATATTCTATTAATATTATGCAGTAATAGCAAGATTTTTCATGTCATAGACAAAGTAGTATTTAATAAACAAAAGATAAGTCTAAGTTTAATCAATTTTTTTATTTTTTAACTAATATATGCAAAAGAATGAAAATAATTGAGAAATTAATATCACTAAAAATAAATATAACTAAGATATTGCGGATAGTATTTATAAAAGTAACCTTTTTTGAATTAATGAAGTAAAGACCTAATAAAGCTAGTTAATGCTGTTAATCATATCAACCAATTGATTTATGCTAGTATCGATTGGAATATGTTTCTCCAGCAATCATATATAATCAGATTACCAAAAGTTTTCTAAAATTTATTGTCTCTATTTAGAAAAATTTAAATATATTTTTGATTAAAAAGATATTCTTCTTCCCATAATGCCAATTAGTTCTCATTTTTATGCCCAGTGTTTTGCGCAGTCCTCAGTACCTACAGACCAGCAAAATAATATTATAAACAAAGAATTGCCAGTATTCTGGATGATTTGAATTAGAATTATGCTACGAATGCAGAGACAACAGACAATATATATTTAAAATTGAAATTATATATGAATTGATTTTACTCTATATTTATTAATCTCCATAGTTAAATTCAAATTCTATTTTAATTAAACTTATGAGCTTAAAACTTCTTTAGTTTTATTTTTATTATTGAATTATTTATTAAAAAAAAGAAATTATTATTATTCAAAAGGGCATAACTCATTACTTTTTTATATGATTATTTGGAAACTTGTTTGTCTATAAATGAAACAATTATTAGAAAATACTGTCTCTTGTAATTCTAAGTTTAGGCAAAATCTAACTAGTCTTTTAATGATAAAAATTGAGAATTTATTTGAAAAAATTGATTAATTTATTAATTAAACAGCGATGATCACAGTTTCAAAGACGACTGGATTGGAGCTGTTCCTCTTACATGCTTGATAGATCTTATTACTAAGGTGGTAGCTAAGCTGCATCCAAAAGAACTGTTTCTGACTTGGAGCTTTGATCATTGTGCGCCGATATTGATTGGTATAATATTCGAAAATAGCAATACATCACCAAAAACAGCATAATTAAATGATGTATAAGTTAAGAATACATATTTATCTTGATTTCTGTTCATCATTATTAAGGCCATTATTGCAGCAGCAATAGTATCAACGATCTTTGTGTTTCTGAATTAATTAAGATCGGTGAAAGGGGAGTTCTCCATGTAACTTGTTTCTTAAAAGAATCCACTGCCTGCCTTGCTTTGATAATTGAAGAGCTCTTTGGTGCAGATTACTAAAAATCATTCAAAATTTTTTATTACTCATGGTTTTTGTGTATTTATTAATTCATTCATAATAAATGACATGTTTATTTTAAAATCTGGAATTAATTTTGAGATGAATATATAAATAAGTCTGTAGTCCTTTTAGCAAGAATGAATAAATAGATCTGTTTTAGTTTCGTTTAGATTATCTGATGATAAAGTCTAGTTGATTTGAGATTGCAATTAGATATAATCAAGAGTGAAGTTCAACACTTTCACAGTCATTCTTAAATCTACTAAAGCAACTGGTGCTGTTTGGTTGGTAATAGTGTTGATGCGGCTTTGAAGTGGTATAATGGGGCTAGTGTTGCTAGTTGAGCTGAATTTTTGAATGGGCCTGTTTAAGTTAAATAAGATAAAGTCGTAAGCTATATATGGTCTAGGGTTTAGTTAAAATCTTCTTTATTACTAATCTACCCCTCCCAATCATAATAAATTAATATATATTTTTAGCCATTCATTTAACTTATTAAAGCAGAATCATTATGCCAATATATTCGGATAGATATTTTAAAATTGGTCTTGTTGGCTCTAACTTCAGCAAAAATTTCACCTATAGGCCACATAAAGAATGCAAGAGTCGCATTATATAGTAATCTGTCTACAGTCTCAATATATGAAAATGGCAAAAGTGGATTTACTCTTCTTGTCTCTCTTGTTTTTATAAGTTTTGTTGAAGTTTTTTGCCTATATCGAGTTAGCAACATCGGTTATCGATTTTCCATCCCCATGTAGAGGAGTTCTAAGCTCTTTATGACTCTCAATATTCGCATATTTTTATAGATCTTGACCTCTCTTAATTATTTAACCTTACATTGGTTTAGGATCTAAAGATGTTGATATTATTAATTTTATTCAAATTATCTTTTTTATGTTATGATTTCATTATAATTTAATCCGTTTAAGTATAGTTTTTCTAATATATTAATATATATTAACATAATTGCCTCAAATTATTCAGAATTTTATTTTTCATAAATTATAAAGATAAAAATAAGCATGAATAAATAATATTAAGGTCTATTTCAAGAGTAGATCCGAAGATTTCAACCTCTTCGAAAAGGTTTTGAGTTGCCTCAGTCATGAATGATATTTAATTATATTAGAAAGTAATCTCAGCTTCAACAGTGCCAATTTTTTTTCCTTTTATTGAAGTGTTACATGAAGTCTGAGAAGTCATATTGGTACACTTAAATATAATATATAAGATTAACTAATTGAAATTCTTTGTAGTAAATTAAAGAACTTTAAGTTTATCTTTGAGTTATGAATTTATCGAATTAATAGAAATTTCTTTGTGCACCGATTGGAATGATTTAGATTTCCTGCTCATTTGTCAATTAGTCTTGAGTATATCATGCCTCTTTGTCGAAAGGGAAGATAATAAGGGCCAATTCGGCGTGATTGTCTGCTTTAAGTACTTAAACTAAATAACAGTGGCCCAGTTTAAGTTGCTACTAGTCACATTTAAGGTAGAATAAAAAAGTAACAATTTCTTGATTAAAAATTGTTATTTATTGAAAGAGGTACTGTAGTTGTCTGAAGCATTCTTAAAAGCAAGAGTGATTTAAATATTAGTGAATATGAAGTAGACACATCAATGATCGTTTTAAAAACAGTAAGATTCATGAAATACTAATTTAATAATTTATGACTAGAGGCTTATGGAAATTGTATAGTTAAAGATGTTGTTAACAGGCATGAAGTACATCTTTAAGTCAGTTTAAACTGCTAGCACAATTTTGAATGAAGTTGTGTTTAAAGTTTTACCTGCATAACCATTAGTAAATAAAATATGATTTCTATTTTTACAATGAGATTTTATCATTTAGTTTAACTCTCAATTAAATTTTATAATAACTTTCTTTTGGATGATGTTTTTAACATTTAAAACGTTCAAATATATCTAATGGACAAAATTAAAGCGGATGCCTTGATTTTAAGTTGGGGAAACAATCATAAGTTTTGAAATTAAAGTTAAAAGTAAGTACCCTCTTGCTTGACTCTTGCGGCAGCTAACCAAGAGATTTCTCTCATATCTTAAGCGTCAACTCAGTTGTGGACTTGTGTAGTATCAAGAGTCATTAATTTAATAATATTTTTAATTTCAAGCATGATGATTCTGAATCGAAAACTGACTAAATTTATTTTAAGGAGTATATCTTTTAAAATAATTTAATAAAAATAGTGAATAAGTCCAGTAGGAAAGAACTTTTGATTTTTTTCGGTCGAAATGATGTGATCTTAATTTATGTATTAGAATTCTTCACGGGAGTGATCTCCAAACAATGGATCATTATTGACATTAAAATAATTATTTTATATTTCTTAACTCTTAATATAATTGTAAAAATTATAATATTTCTTATTTTGATTCTAAATAACATAGGAGTTTTTAATTAGAAAAAAATAAATAAAAAGTTGACAAGTAACAAACACATCAGAAATGAAATACTTCTTGAATCTCCTAATATAACTTAACATAAATCTTCTTAAGCTCCTAGCTTAGCTCTGACTTAATAATAAAGGTAGACTTTACCCTAATATCCACATTCAACTATTACATGGAGCACAACCGAATGGGATCCATTACCTTACATAATTTTAGTAGCATTTGCTGCTAAAATCATTTAAAAGATCATAAACTCTGACACGTGTTTTTAAAATGAATTAAGAAAAATTATCTACAATCAGATAAAAATGTCACACAGCGAAGAGAGCTGAATTGATGTCATGAAGACATCGTACATGATCCATACTAAACAATGCACAACAAACTGTTCCCTTAAAACTTAGTCATTCAGACTATAGCTTCTGAGCTTCCATAGGCTTTTTAAGTCCAGCATCATTTGAGAAAACATGTGATTTAAATAAGGCCACATACAAATAATTCTCATCAAAGCACACAAATACAAAATTATCTCTCTCCAGCAAGGCATCATTAGAATATATTCATTGCCAATATCTTGAATATTTTCCAAGTAATAAGACAAGGAAAAAAGTCATTATAGAAAACCTAATTTTGGATTATTAAGCTTCTCCTTCTTAAACCTCAATCAAGTCATTATTATGATTAAATGCAAATTGAAGAAAAAAAGAGTGATGACGCACTTCAAATTCTGCTATTTTTTAATAAAATAATAGAATAATATAAAATGTGTAAAAAAAGTAATTTAAAACGTACAACTATACTATACCTAAACAGGCAACGCATTAATACAAAATCATAAAAATTTGATGAATAAAACAAGAGTATTATAAATTAATATAATAAACTAAAGGATCTTAGGAACATCTTCAATGATAAATATTTCTCTGACAAAGTAGTCAACAACTTGGCAAAGATGCTAAAGCTCACGTTACCTAAAAATACTATAAAAACCTAGATCTCGCACAAACATTTAACTGGAGTCTTTTTTTTGACATCTTTGCCAAAAGAAATTTTAAATATTCGAATTATTTATAATAATCTTTATTCTTAGAGAATGTTAGATAAAGATAATATACTACTACTACTTCACATTAAAAATGACAAACTAAACCGCCCAGAAAATGCATCAAACTCAGGACATAAGTTCCTGGCACTAATGTTATATTGCCCCTGGAGCTGGAATTATTACTGATGACCCAAGAACATTTATGATTTTTATTTACCTCTAACAGATTCTTCAAGATTCAACGGTCCACACATAGTAAAAAATTCTCTCTAACATTGATTACATACTAGGGAGCATAATAAATCTCCAAGAAAATCAAGAGATAAAATATCTAGAACTCCTAGAAAATCTCACTTTGATAACATTGAGTCAACAAACAGAGCTTAGATTTCTGTGGCAGCATGCACAGTCGATCAATATAAATAAAACGCACTGCCTAATGATGAACTCGGCAGAGACCTTGCACTAGATCACCCGATATGAATATCAACATAAAACAAAAAAGTCCTGTCCTTTAAATATATATTTACATTTAACAATCAGGAGGCCTTGAGCCCCCGATGTTGTTTAATTGTTTTTGTTTAAATTACTATTATTATTTTAAGCAAAGATCTATCCATTTTCTATAAAATATTTCGTATTCAAACTAGGAAATGTTATTATTATCTAAAGAATCAAAGCATAATAAAGTATTTAAAATGCATATATATTATATAATTGGAATTTGGATTTTTATATTTAAAATATTAGAAAACCTTTTTTTATTAATCTTACTTAGATATTTCGATTTTGAGCAATTAATTATAAAATGATTAAAGCTCAGTTCCATTTTTAATACAAATAATATATATTAATATGAAGATTGATTAATTAAAGAAGAGAACTGTCATACTTCCGTTGTCGCCGCCGTTATTTCCATGATCACTTGGGGTAGTTTATGGTGAGTTGATTCTAGCAGGATTAATGGTCGACAATCAGTACATATTTATAATAAAAGCTAAAAAGCAATATCCAATTAAGACTTAAATTAATATTTTTGATTACACTACTTATCGGTGTATGGTAGAATCACCATTTTGAGGTGGGGTTATCGGTGGTGGATTTGAACTCTATCGCTATGATGAAGAACTATTGGAAGTTGAACCAGCAGTAGGTGCTGAACCAGTTGCATGAGTAGGTCCAAATATTTAGTTGAGCCACCAAAAGCTGGGGTTTAACAAGTAGGTCTTGTAGTGCGAGAAGGTTATGTTGAACTACGAGCAAGAGCACCTGAAATTTGTGTAATTCCAATTAATATATAACAGTAGTGTAGTTAATGAATTGGTTGTAGAAGAGGAGGAAGTTCCTGTGGTATTTGTAGTTAGTGATCGAGCAGTAGTTACTACTGTTATAATAGTTGGTTAAGGGGATACTTCTGCTGTATTGGTAGTAACTGCAGCTTTAGTGGCTGAAATGGTAAGGGTTGGTGGTAGAGCTATTGTTTCAACGGGAACTGAGCTGTTGAAACCAATAGCATCAACAGTTTGGTTTTTAGAGTAACTTAACAAGTTCAAACCGAAAGCTCTGCTCATCTTATTCTTTCCATGCTCATCTTACCACACTATTGGTTTGAATTTTATAATTATCTATCTTAGTTTGGAATTATTTTCCTCTTATATTTGAAAAAATATAAAATATGAATCAATATATAAGTTTCTTCGCTAAACTGTTTTACAAGTAAATAGTCATAGCTTGGGTTTCGAAAGTTTGATATCTGAAATGTTGCGAGTCCAAGAATATTTACAAGTTGGCATCTTTGCTGTTTAATCGAACCAATATGCTTGTTACTTGTAAAGTTATAGTTAAAATAAAATGATTTGAAAACTCTTGAATTATTTTTTAAGATCAACGAGTGAGTTTAATTGCATAAATGACTACATCTCGGTGTCGTCATCGCTTTCAATGTAAACTAAATTATGAGAAAAAATATATGCGCTATCTAGACATATAATTCAAAAACTTGGCAATGAACTCCTACCGATGTTATCAATATAGCCAGCCAAGATATTTATTAATCAATATTTGCAGGTATTTATAAAAGAAATCATAAATGTATTTAATAAAATCTTATAATTTTTTAAGAATAATCAAAACTTATGTATAATTAATTTGCAATCAAAACCCCAAAACCCCTTAATGAGGTTTATAAGTGCTTTGATTTGGAGGGAATTTGTTAGGGGTTGGGGTTATTAATAGGTTTTAATGTGAAATTTATAGTAAATGTATTTAATTTAATCACTCAAAATGCACTTTTCGATCATGTGGAGAGGTCTGAAGTTTATCTTACTTAACCACAACTCTATCTGCTCTATTGATATGTCTGATCTTGAGTTTGGTTTTATTATTATTGACTCTGCCATTTGTTTCATTGATTGAGATACTCTTGTTTTGTCAATAAATTGCTTTATTCTTTGTTTGGCATCCTTCTCACACCTTGTAGAGTAGTATTCATTGCGAGGCATATCGCACTCTATGATTATTGCTGCCAAAGCCCACACATCCCATTCAAAGTCACCATCTCTCCAGTCTTCTCTTTCTGGATAATAGCCTGGAGTTCCCATAACACTTCCAAACCTTGATACTTCCACTATTAATGATCTGTTGAAATCAATAATTGTTACTGTAACGGGTGAAAAGTTCAACATTATATTCTCAGGCTTGAGATCCCTGTGAACAAAGCCTACTAATGAAGTTCTTTGATACCTTGAATAGCTTAGGTTGCTATTAATGCAAGCTATCTATGATTTCTTTGATCAGATATGAAATCTCTGAGTGTCATTTCAAAGAGTGGTAGTCTGAAAACCACATGATCTTTGGCTAGGAGAACAGCATCTAGCTTTACTAAGTATTTGCACTCTTTAAACTTAGCCTGAGTGAGTACTTAATACTCATTAGTAAACTCCATTTAATATTTATCATCACTAAGGAGATAGTTGAAAGGATATACCTTGTAAGCATACTGATGATCCTTAATAACTTACTTCTCATAGGAGTCCTCCAGAATTAGGTAGCTTTAGAGAAAAGTATCTAAATCAATCTATGCTAGTACTAGAATTTTCTTGTATTATATCTTAATCATGATTTTAGTGACCTCTGATGCTAAGAGGTTGCGTGCAATCCTCACATACTCTGATTCGCTTGCTTGTTAAAGCTCAGCAGCTTAAAGAGGTTCCCTTGCTTTCTTTTGTTGAGCAACTTCAGTTGAGTGTCTTAATCTTCAACTACTATCTCTTTCTTGTGGGCTTTTAAAAGATGCTTCTTTAAATCTCTTGTATGAGAGTACTGCTTATGGCACTCAAAGCAATCATACTTTCCATCATGCTTTAAGTAAACAGTAGGCTTAGCTTCCTTATTGACCTTCATATGCCTGTACCAGCTAGATTTATGAGTGAAGTCTCTTTCACACTTCTCACAAAAGTATACTTCAACTTCCTCTGCTTACATAGAAACTTCATTTCTAACTTTCTCCTCCTCTCTGTCTCCGACACACTTGTTTGCCATTAATTTTCTATTATTAATTTCTATTTTAAGAACAGAGACCTCAAGTGATAGCTCTGGTTGTTCTTTAAGTGAGTTCATCTCACAGCTATCACACTTTTTATTGCTGCCAAAGTAAGTCTAATTTAGTTTGATGGAAGTGCTGTTGTTTTTCTTAAAATGTTAGCGCTCATATTTAAATTTGAATTTAAAATTATAAAAACTACCTCTATAACTGAGAGCTTATATGAGAGCTTTGCAAGGCTACAAGTTTCAAGGGAGGTTCTTGGAGTACTAGAGAAGAAATATGAGTGTTAAGAGACGATCCAGCTCTAAATATGGTCGAGGAAGTAACCATTTTTACTTTCAATAATAAGTTGATTATAGTACGTACCGATTTAGGAGGTGCACATAATTAAGTACGTACTGCTTTAGGAGGTATTTTGTGATTTTATGATTAAAATAGGGTGCTCCTAATTAAGTACTAGGTTTAATTAATGCTCCTAATAAAGTACTAGCATTTTAGGAGCTGCAGCTAATTAAGTACGTACCAATTTAAATTTAAAAATATGGAACTATAACAGTAGAAATTGATATCAATCTCTCAAGTTTGAAACCAGTTCTCAAACCTTCTCCAAATCCTTCTAAGAGGTTGACCTTCTATAGGATGCCCATATTTAATAGTAAGTATTATAGAGGTATATAATTGAAATCAATAAACTTAAATTTGAATATCATTTCTTAGATCTGTAAACAAGATGGAGTCAATGAATGATGCAATGAAAAGAGTGCAAGCACAAGAATTGATTCAAAGATTTAGAAGCAAGGAGGATTTGCATCGCTATCTGGTGCAGCAAGGTAATAAACTCATAGTTGCTAATCTTTATTATGTAGTTGGTTTGTTCCTACCAACGATGGAAGGTACTAAAATTTCAATTTCTAAGAGCGATACTCTGCGAAGAGAAGAAAGCTTTGAAAACTTAAGATGTAAAGTTTGCAGAGATTCCAAACTATCCAGAGATTTCAGTGACTAACTTATATGATGGTGCTATGAACGACCCAGAGGTTTCGCAGTACCTTCCCACTAAGAAGCATTTGTCAAACAAACTACCTGAAAGAAACTATTTCTTTGGCATACTTGCAACAATTAAAGGTGATTACTTGAAAGAAATTATTAAAGAATCTCATAAGAAAAGGTACAGCATCTCTTCAGAAGATAAGGATAAACAGGGGATCAAGATAAGTGAGACCTGGCTATAAGAGTTGCAGAAGCACCCATATATTTCAAGTAAGATTTGTAGTTTAACTCTTTAGAAAAATCTGGTACTGGCATCTTCTTGATGAAGGAATAGAGCAAGCTTCACAAAGAGAGCGAAAGTCGCAGACAAAGTATGAAGTTAGTAAGAGACTTTACTCTAATAATTAGCCTCCAGAGTCAATGAACATAGATGCTGGATCTGGCAGCAAGAGAAGAAAC
>ARYC01006317.1:0-17143 GCA_000711775.1 Oxytricha trifallax
AGGATGCAACTCAATTCGCGCAACAATTCTAGTATGATTATGTTAAAAATAGATAAAAAATAAAATTAACAAAGGCTTTTATATTCGAAGAACTTTTATTCCTTGCTTTTTTTATCTAAATTGGCTTCAAATTTGAGTGAGGAAAGTCTAGTTCAAGAAATTACAATTATTAAAAAATATTATTTTTAATTAATTTGGCATTTCGGATGCAACTCAATTCGCGCAACAATTCTAGTATGATTATGTTAAAAATATATAAAAAATAAAATTAACAAAGGCTTTTTTATTCGAAGAACTTTTATTTCTTGCTTTTACTATATAAATTGGCTTCAAATTTGAGTGAGGAAAGTTTAGTTCAAGAAATTACACTTATTAAAAAAATATTATTTTTAATTAATTTGGCATTTCGGATGCAACTCAATTCGCGCAACAATTCTAGTATGATTATGTTAAAAATATATAAAAAATAAAATTAACAAAGGCTTTTTTATTCGAAGAACTTTTATTTCTTGCTTTTACTATATAAATTGGCTTCAAATTTGAGTGAGGAAAGTTTAGTTCAAGAAATTACACTTATTAAAAAATTATTTTTAATTAATTTGGCATTTCGGATGCAACTCAATTCGCGCAACAATTCTAGTATGATTATGTTAAAATAGATAAAAAATAAAATTAACAAAAGCTTTTTTATTCGAAGAACTTTTATTCCTTGCTTTTACTATCTAAATTGGCTTCAAATTTGAGTGAGGAAAGTTTAGTTCATGAAATTACACTTATTAAAAAATATTATTTTTAATTAATTTGGCATTTCGGATGCAACTCAATTCGCGCAACAATTCTAGTATGATTATGTTAAAAATATATAAAAAATAAAATTAACAAAGGCTTTTTTATTCGAAGAACTTTTATTTCTTGCTTTTACTATATAAATTGGCTTCAAATTTGAGTGAGGAAAGTTTAGTTCAAGAAATTACACTTATTAAAAAATATTATTTTTAATTAATTTGGCATTTCGGATGCAACTCAATTCGCGCAACAATTCTAGTATGATTATGTTAAAAATATATAAAAAATAAAATTAACAAAGGCTTTTTTATTCGAAGAACTTTTATTTCTTGCTTTTACTATATAAATTGGCTTCAAATTTGAGTGAGGAAAGTTTAGTTCAAGAAATTACACTTATTAAAAAATATTATTTTTAATTAATTTGGCATTTCGGATGCAACTCAATTCGCGCAACAATTCTAGTATGATTATGTTAAAAATATATAAAAAATAAAATTAACAAAGGCTTTTTTATTCGAAGAACTTTTATTTCTTGCTTTTACTATATAAATTGGCTTCAAATTTGAGTGAGGAAAGTTTAGTTCAAGAAATTACCACCTTATTAAAAAATATTATTTTTAATTAATTTGGCATTTCGGATGCAACTCAATTCGCGCAACAATTCTAGTATGATTATGTTAAAAATATATAAAAAATAAAATTAACAAAGGCTTTTTTATTCGAAGAACTTTTATTTCTTGCTTTTACTATATAAATTGGCTTCAAATTTGAGTGAGGAAAGTTTAGTTCAAGAAATTACACTTATTAAAAAATATTATTTTTAATTAATTTGGCATTTCGGATGCAACTCAATTCGCGCAACAATTCTAGTATGATTATGTTAAAAATATATAAAAAATAAAATTAACAAAGGCTTTTTTATTCGAAGAACTTTTATTCCTTACTTTTACTATATAAATTGGCTTCAAATTTGAGTGAGGAAAGTTTAGTTCAAGAAATTACAATTATTAAAAAATATTATTTTTAATTAATTTAGCATTTTGGATGCAACTCAATTCGCGCAACAATTCTAGTATGATTATGTTAAAAATAGATAAAAAATAAAATTAACAAAGGCTTTTTTATTCGAAGAACTTTTATTTTTGCTTTTACTATCTAAATTGGCTTCAAATTTGAGTGAGGAAAGTTTCGTTCAAGAAATTACAATTATTAAAAAATATTTTTTTTATTTAATTTGGCATTTCGGATGAACTCAATTCGCGCAACAATTCTAGTATGATTATGTTAAAAATAGATAAAAAATAAAATTAACAAAGGCTTTTATATTCGAAGAACTTTTATTCCTTGCTTTTTTTATCTAAATTGGCTTCAAATTTGAGTGAGGAAAGTCTAGTTCAAGAAATTACAATTATTAAAAAATATTATTTTTAATTAATTTGGCATTTCGGATGCAACTCAATTCGCGCAACAATTCTAGTATGATTATGTTAAAAATAGATAAAAAATAAAATTAACAAAGGCTTTTATATTCGAAGAACTTTTATTCCTTGCTTTTTTTATCTAAATTGGCTTCAAATTTGAGTGAGGAAAGTCTAGTTCAAGAAATTACAATTATTAAAAAATATTATTTTTAATTAATTTGGCATTTCGGATGCAACTCCAATTCGCGCAACAATTCTAGTATGATTATGTTAAAAATAGATAAAAAATAAAATTAACAAAGGCTTTTATATTCGAAGAACTTTTATTCCTTGCTTTTTTTATCTAAATTGGCTTCAAATTTGAGTGAGGAAAGTCTAGTTCAAGAAATTACAATTATTAAAAAATATTATTTTTAATTAATTTGGCATTTCGGATGCAACTCAATTCGCGCAACAATTCTAGTATGATTATGTTAAAAATAGATAAAAAATAAAATTAACAAAAGCTTTTTTATTCGAAGAACTTTTATTCCTTGCTTTTACTATCTAAATTGGCTTCAAATTTGAGTGAGGAAAGTTTAGTTCATGAAATTACACTTATTTAAAAAATATTATTTTTAATTAATTTGGCATTTCGGATGCAACTCAATTCGCGCAACAATTCTAGTATGATTATGTTAAAAATAGATAAAAAATAAAATTAACAAAGGCTTTTATATTCGAAGAACTTTTATTCCTTGCTTTTACTATATAAATTGGCTTCAAATTTGAGTGAGGAAAGTCTAGTTCAAGAAATGACAATTATTAAAAAATATTATTTTTAATTAATTTGGCATTTCGGATGCAACTCAATTCGCGCAACAATTCTAGTATGATTATGTTAAAAATAGATAAAAAATAAAATTAACAAAGGCTTTTATATTCGAAGAACTTTTATTCCTTGCTTTTACTATATAAATTGGCTTCAAATTTGAGTGAGGAAAGTCTAGTTCAAGAAATTACAATTATTAAAAAATATTATTTTTAATTAATTTGGCATTTCGGATGCAACTCAATTCGCGCAACAATTCTAGTATGATTATGTTAAAAATAGATAAAAAATAAAATTAACAAAGGCTTTTATATTCGAAGAACTTTTATTCCTTGCTTTTACTATATAAATTGGCTTCAAATTTGAGTGAGGAAAGTCTAGTTCAAGAAATTACAATTATTAAAAAATATTATTTTTAATTAATTTGGCATTTCGGATGCAACTCAATTCGCGCAACAATTCTAGTATGATTATGTTAAAAATAGATAAAAAATAAAATTAACAAAGGCTTTTTTATTCGAAGAACGTTTATTACTTGCTTTTACTATATAAATAGGCTTCAAATTTGAGTGAGGAAAAACTAGTTCAAGAAATTACACTTATTAAAAAATATTATTTTTAATTAATTTGGCATTTCGGATGCAACTCAATTCGCGCAACAATTCTAGTATGATTATGTTAAAAATAGATAAAAAATAAAATTAACAAAGGCTTTTTTATTCGAAGAACTTTTATTCCTTGCTTTTACTATATAAATTGGCTTCAAATTTGAGTGAGGAAAGTTTAGTTCAAGAAATTACACTTATTAAAAAATATTATTTTTAATTAATTTGGCATTTCGGATGCAACTCAATTCGCGCAACAATTCTAGTATGATTATGTTAAAAATATATAAAAAATAAAATTAACAAAGGCTTTTTTATTCGAAGAACTTTTATTTCTTGCTTTTACTATATAAATTGGCTTCAAATTTGAGTGAGGAAAGTTTAGTTCAAGAAATTACACTTATTAAAAAATATTATTTTTAATTAATTTGGCATTTCGGATGCAACTCAATTCGCGCAAATTCTAGTATGATTATGTTAAAAATAGATAAAAAATAAAATTAACAAAGGCTTTTTTATTCGAAGAACGTTTATTACTTGCTTTTACTATATAAATAGGCTTCAAATTTGAGTGAGGAAAAACTAGTTCAAGAAATTACACTTATTAAAAAATATTATTTTTAATTAATTTGGCATTTCGGATGCAACTCAATTCGCGCAACAATTCTAGTATGATTATGTTAAAAATAGATAAAAAATAAAATTAACAAAGGCTTTTTTATTCGAAGAACTTTTATTCCTTGCTTTTACTATATAAATTGGCTTCAAATTTGAGTGAGGAAAGTTTAGTTCAAGAAATTACACTTATTAAAAAATATTATTTTTAATTAATTTGGCATTTCGGATGCAACTCAATTCGCGCAACAATTCTAGTATGATTATGTTAAAAATAGATAAAAAATAAAATTAACAAAGGCTTTTATATTCGAAGAACTTTTATTCCTTGCTTTTTTTATCTAAATTGGCTTCAAATTTGAGTGAGGAAAGTCTAGTTCAAGAAATTACAATTATTAAAAAATATTATTTTTAATTAATTTGGCATTTCGGATGCAACTCAATTCGCGCAACAATTCTTAGTATGATTATGTTAAAAATAGATAAAAAATAAAATTAACAAAGGCTTTTATATTCGAAGAACTTTTATTCCTTGCTTTTTTTATCTAAATTGGCTTCAAATTTGAGTGAGGAAAGTCTAGTTCAAGAAATTACAATTATTAAAAAATATTATTTTTAATTAATTTGGCATTTCGGATGCAACTCAATTCGCGCAACAATTCTAGTATGATTATGTTAAAAATAGATAAAAAATAAAATTAACAAAGGCTTTTATATTCGAAGAACTTTTATTCCTTACTTTTACTATATAAATTGGCTTCAAATTTGAGTGAGGAAAGTCTAGTTCAAGAAATTACAATTATTAAAAAATATTATTTTTAATTAATTTAGCATTTCGGATGCAACTCAATTCGCGCAACAATTCTAGTATGATTATGTTAAAAATAGATAAAAAATAAAATTAACAAAGGCTTTTTTATTCGAAGAACTTTTATTCCTTGCTTTTACTATATAAATTGGCTTCAAATTTGAGTGAGGAAAGTTTAGTTCAAGAAATTACACTTATTAAAAAATATTATTTTTAATTAATTTGGCATTTCGGATGCAACTCAATTCGCGCAACAATTCTAGTATGATTATGTTAAAAATAGATAAAAAATAAAATTAACAAAAGCTTTTATATTCGAAGAACTTTTATTCCTTGCTTTTACTATCTAAATTGGCTTCAAATTTGAGTGAGGAAAGTCTAGTTCAAGAAATTACAATTATTAAAAAATATTATTTTTAATTAATTTGGCATTTCGGATGCAACTCAATTCGCGCAACAATTCTAGTATGATTATGTTAAAATAGATAAAAAATAAAATTAACAAAAGCTTTTTTATTCGAAGAACGTTTATTACTTGCTTTTACTATCTAAATAGGCTTCAAATTTGAGTGAGGAAAAACTAGTTCAAGAAATTACACTTATTAAAAAATATTATTTTTAATTAATTTGGCATTTCGGATGCAACTCAATTCGCCAACAATTCTTGTATGATTATGTTAAATATAGATAAAAAATAAAATTAACAAAGGCTTTTTTATTCGAAGAACGTTTATTACTTGCTTTTACTATCTAAATAGGCTTCAAATTTGAGTGAGGAAAAACTAGTTCAAGAAATTACACTTATTAAAAAATATTTTTTTTAATTAATTTGGCATTTCGGATGCAACTCAATTCGCGCAACAATTCTAGTATGATTATGTTAAAAATAGATAAAAAATAAAATTAACAAAGGCTTTTATATTCGAAGAACTTTTATTCCTTACTTTTACTATATAAATTGGCTTCAAATTTGAGTGAGGAAAGTCTAGTTCAAGAAATTACAATTATTAAAAAATATTATTTTTAATTAATTTAGCATTTCGGATGCAACTCAATTCGCGCAACAATTCTAGTATGATTATGTTAAAAATAGATAAAAAATAAAATTAACAAAGGCTTTTTTATTCGAAGAACTTTTATTACTTGCTTTTACTATATAAATAGGCTTCAAATTTGAGTGAGGAAAAACTAGTTCAAGAAATTACACTTATTAAAAAATATTATTTTTAATTAATTTGGCATTTCGGATGCAACTCAATTCGCGCAACAATTCTAGTATGATTATGTTAAAAATAGATAAAAAATAAAATTAACAAAAGCTTTTTTATTCGAAGAACTTTTATTCCTTGCTTTTACTATATAAATTGGCTTCAAATTTGAGTGAGGAAAGTTTAGTTCAAGAAATTACACTTATTATAAAATATTATTTTTAATTAATTTGGCATTTCGGATGCAACTCAATTCGCGCAACAATTCTAGTATGATTATGTTAAAAATAGATAAAAAATAAAATTAACAAAGGCTTTTATATTCGAAGAACTTTTATTCCTTGCTTTTACTATATAAATTGGCTTCAAATTTGAGTGAGGAAAGTCTAGTTCAAGAAATTACAATTATTAAAAAATATTATTTTTAATTAATTTGGCATTTCGGATGCAACTCAATTCGCGCAACAATTCTAGTATGATTATGTTAAAAATAGATAAAAAATAAAATTAACAAAGGCTTTTTTATTCGAAGAACTTTTATTCCTTACTTTTACTATATAAATTGGCTTCAAATTTGAGTGAGGAAAGTTTAGTTCAAGAAATTACAATTATTAAAAAATATTATTTTTAATTAATTTAGCATTTCGGATGCAACTCAATTCGCGCAACAATTCTAGTATGATTATGTTAAAAATAGATAAAAAATAAAATTAACAAAGGTTTTTTATTCGAAGAACTTTTATTCCTTACTTTTACTATATAAATTGGCTTCAAATTTGAGTGAGGAAAGTTTAGTTCAAGAAATTACAATTATTAAAAAATATTATTTTTAATTAATTTAGCATTTTGGATGCAACTCAATTCGCGCAACAATTCTAGTATGATTATGTTAAAAATAGATAAAAAATAAAATTAACAAAAGCTTTTTTATTCGAAGAACCCTTTATTCCTTACTTTTACTATATAAATTGGCTTCAAATTTGAGTGAGGAAAGTTTAGTTCAAGAAATTACAATTATTAAAAAATATTATTTTTAATTAATTTAGCATTTTGGATGCAACTCAATTCGCGCAACAATTCTAGTATGATTATGTTAAAAATAGATAAAAAATAAAATTAACAAAGGCTTTTTTATTCGAAGAACTTTTATTCCTTACTTTTACTATATAAATTGGCTTCAAATTTGAGTGAGGAAAGTCTAGTTCAAGAAATTACAATTATTAAAAAATATTATTTTTAATTAATTTAGCATTTCGGATGCAACTCAATTCGCGCAACAATTCTAGTATGATTATGTTAAAAATAGATAAAAAATAAAATTAACAAAGGCCTTTTTATTCGAAGAACTTTTATTCCTTACTTTTACTATATAAATTGGCTTCAAATTTGAGTGAGGAAAGTTTAGTTCAAGAAATTACAATTATTAAAAAATATTATTTTTAATTAATTTAGCATTTCGGATGCAACTCAATTCGCGCAACAATTCTAGTATGATTATGTTAAAAATAGATAAAAAATAAAATTAACAAAGGCTTTTTTATTCGAAGAACTTTTATTTCTTGCTTTTACTATATAAATTGGCTTCAAATTTGAGTGAGGAAAGTTTAGTTCAAGAAATTACACTTATTAAAAATATTATTTTTAATTAATTTGGCATTTCGGATGCAACTCAATTCGCGCAACAATTCTAGTATGATTATGTTAAAAATAGATAAAAAATAAAATTAACAAAAGCTTTTTTATTCGAAGAACTTTTATTCCTTGCTTTTACTATATAAATTGGCTTCAAATTTGAGTGAGGAAAGTTTAGTTCAAGAAATTACACTTATTAAAAAATATTATTTTTAATTAATTTGGCATTTCGGATGCAACTCAATTCGCGCAACAATTCTAGTATGATTATGTTAAAAATATATAAAAAATAAAATTAACAAAGGCTTTTTTATTCGAAGAACTTTTATTTCTTGCTTTTACTATATAAATTGGCTTCAAATTTGAGTGAGGAAAGTTTAGTTCAAGAAATTACACTTATTAAAAAATATTATTTTTAATTAATTTGGCATTTCGGATGCAACTCAATTCGCGCAACAATTCTAGTATGATTATGTTAAAAATAGATAAAAAATAAAATTAACAAAAGCTTTTATTCGAAGAACTTTTATTCCTTACTTTTACTATATAAATTGGCTTCAAATTTGAGTGAGGAAAGTTTAGTTCAAGAAATTACAATTATTAAAAAATATTATTTTTAATTAATTTAGCATTTCGGATGCAACTCAATTCGCGCAACAATTCTAGTATGATTATGTTAAAAATAGATAAAAAATAAAATTAACAAAGGCTTTTTTATTCGAAGAACTTTTATTTTTGCTTTTACTATATAAATTGGCTTCAAATTTGAGTGAGGAAAGTTTAGTTCAAGAAATTACAATTATTAAAAAATATTATTTTTAATTAATTTGGCATTTCGGATGAAACTCAATTCGCGCAACAATTCTAGTATGATTATGTTAAAAATAGATAAAAAATAAAATTAACAAAGGCTTTTTTATTCGAAGAACTTTTATTTTTGCTTTTACTATATAAATTGGCTTCAAATTTGAGTGAGGAAAGTTTAGTTCAAGAAATTACACTTATTAAAAAATATTATTTTTAATTAATTTGGCATTTCGGATGCAACTCAATTCGCGCAACAATTCTAGTATGATTATGTTAAAAATATATAAAAAATAAAATTAACAAAGGCTTTTTTATTCGAAGAACTTTTATTTCTTGCTTTTACTATATAAATTGGCTTCAAATTTGAGTGAGGAAAGTTTAGTTCAAGAAATTACACTTATTAAAAAATATTATTTTTAATTAATTTGGCATTTCGGATGCAACTCAATTCGCGCAACAATTCTAGTATGATTATGTTAAAAATATATAAAAAATAAAATTAACAAAGGCTTTTTTATTCGAAGAACTTTTATTCCTTACTTTTACTATATAAATTGGCTTCAAATTTGAGTGAGGAAAGTTTAGTTCAAGAAATTACAATTATTAAAAAATATTATTTTTAATTAATTTAGCATTTCGGATGCAACTCAATTCGCGCAACAATTCTAGTATGATTATGTTAAAAATAGATAAAAAATAAAATTAACAAAGGCTTTTTTATTCGAAAAACTTTTATTCCTTACTTTTACTATATAAATTGGCTTCAAATTTGAGTGAGGAAAGTTTAGTTCAAGAAATTACAATTATTAAAAAATATTATTTTTAATTAATTTAGCATTTTGGATGCAACTCAATTCGCGCAACAATTCTAGTATGATTATGTTAAAAATAGATAAAAAATAAAATTAACAAAGGCTTTTTTTATTCGAAGAACTTTTATTCCTTACTTTTACTATATAAATTGGCTTCAAATTTGAGTGAGGAAAGTTTAGTTCAAGAAATTACAATTATTAAAAAATATTATTTTTAATTAATTTAGCATTTTGGATGCAACTCAATTCGCGCAACAATTCTAGTATGATTATGTTAAAAATAGATAAAAAATAAAATTAACAAAGGCTTTTTTATTCGAAGAACTTTTATTCTTGCTTTTACTATCTAAATTGGCTTCAAATTTGAGTGAGGAAAGTTTAGTTCAAGAAATTACAATTATTAAAAAATATTATTTTTAATTAATTTGGCATTTCGGATGAAACTCAATTCGCGCAACAATTCTAGTATGATTATGTTAAAATAGATAAAAAATAAAATTAACAAAAGCTTTTTTATTCGAAGAACTTTTATTCCTTGCTTTTACTATCTAAATTGGCTTCAAATTTGAGTGAGGAAAGTTTAGTTCATGAAATTACACTTATTATAAAATATTATTTTTAATTAATTTGGCATTTCGGATGCAACTCAATTCGCGCAACAATTCTAGTATGATTATGTTAAAAATAGATAAAAAATAAAATTAACAAAAGCTTTTATATTCGAAGAACTTTTATTCCTTGCTTTTACTATCTAAATTGGCTTCAAATTTGAGTGAGGAAAGTCTAGTTCAAGAAATTACAATTATTAAAAAATATTATTTTTAATTAATTTGGCATTTCGGATGCAACTCAATTCGCGCAACAATTCTAGTAGATTATGTTAAAAATAGATAAAAAATAAAATTAACAAAGGCTTTTATATTCGAAGAACTTTTATTCCTTGCTTTTACTATATAAATTGGCTTCAAATTTGAGTGAGGAAAGTCTAGTTCAAGAAATTACACTTATTAAAAAATATTATTTTTAATTAATTTGGCATTTCGGATGCAACTCAATTCGCGCAACAATTCTAGTATGATTATGTTAAAAATATATAAAAAATAAAATTAACAAAGGCTTTTTTATTCGAAGAACTTTTATTCCTTACTTTTACTATATAAATTGGCTTCAAATTTGAGTGAGGAAAGTTTAGTTCAAGAAATTACAATTATTAAAAAATATTATTTTTAATTAATTTAGCATTTCGGATGCAACTCAATTCGCGCAACAATTCTAGTATGATTATGTTAAAAATAGATAAAAAATAAAATTAACAAAGGCTGTTTTATTCGAAGAACTTTTATTCCTTACTTTTACTATATAAATTGGCTTCAAATTTGAGTGAGGAAAGTTTAGTTCAAGAAATTACAATTATTAAAAAATATTATTTTTAATTAATTTAGCATTTCGGATGCAACTCAATTCGCGCAACAATTCTAGTATGATTATGTTAAAAATAGATAAAAAATAAAATTAACAAAGGCTTTTTTATTCGAAGAACTTTTATTCTTGCTTTTACTATATAAATTGGCTTCAAATTTGAGTGAGGAAAGTTTAGTTCAAGAAATTACACTTATTAAAAAATATTATTTTTAATTAATTTGGCATTTCGGATGCAACTCAATTCGCGCAACAATTCTAGTATGATTATGTTAAAAATATATAAAAAATAAAATTAACAAAGGCTTTTTTATTCGAAGAACTTTTATTTCTTGCTTTTACTATATAAATTGGCTTCAAATTTGAGTGAGGAAAGTTTAGTTCAAGAAATTACACTTATTAAAAAATATTATTTTTAATTAATTTGGCATTTCGGATGCAACTCAATTCGCGCAACAATTCTAGTATGATTATGTTAAAAATATATAAAAAATAAAATTAACAAAGGCTTTTTTATTCGAAGAACTTTTATTTCTTGCTTTTACTATATAAATTGGCTTCAAATTTGAGTGAGGAAAGTTTAGTTCAAGAAATTACACTTATTAAAAAATATTTTTAATTAATTTGGCATTTCGGATGCAACTCAATTCGCGCAACAATTCTAGTATGATTATGTTAAAAATAGATAAAAAATAAAATAACAAAAGCTTTTTTATTCGAAGAACTTTTATTCCTTACTTTTACTATATAAATTGGCTTCAAATTTGAGTGAGGAAAGTTTAGTTCAAGAAATTACAATTATTAAAAAATATTATTTTTAATTAATTTAGCATTTCGGATGCAACTCAATTCGCGCAACAATTCTAGTATGATTATGTTAAAAATAGATAAAAAATAAAATTAACAAAGGCTTTTTTATTCGAAGAACGTTTATTACTTGCTTTTACTATCTAAATAGGCTTCAAATTTGAGTGAGGAAAAACTAGTTCAAGAAATTACAATTATTAAAAAATATTATTTTTAATTAATTTGGCATTTCGGATGCAACTCAATTCGCGCAACATCATAGTATAATTATGTTAAAAATAGATAAAAAATAAAATTAACAAAAGCTTTTTTATTCGAAGAACTTTTATTCCTTACTTTTACTATATAAATTGGCTTCAAATTTGAGTGAGGAAAGTTTAGTTCAAGAAATTACAATTATTAAAAAATATTATTTTTAATTAATTTAGCATTTCGGATGCAACTCAATTCGCGCAACAATTCTAGTATGATTATGTTAAAAATAGATAAAAAATAAAATTAACAAAAGCTTTTTTATTCGAAGAACTTTTATTCCTTGCTTTTACTATCTAAATTGGCTTCAAATTTGAGTGAGGAAAGTTTAGTTCATGAAATTACACTTATTATAAAATATTATTTTTAATTAATTTGGCATTTCGGATGCAACTCAATTCGCGCAACAATTCTAGTATGATTATGTTAAAATAGATAAAAAATAAAATTAACAAAAGCTTTTTTATTCGAAGAACTTTTATTCCTTGCTTTTACTATCTAAATTGGCTTCAAATTTGAGTGAGGAAAGTTTAGTTCATGAAATTACACTTATTATAAAATATTATTTTTAATTAATTTGGCATTTCGGATGCAACTCAATTCGCGCAACAATTCTAGTATGATTATGTTAAAAATAGATAAAAAATAAAATTAACAAAAGCTTTTTTATTCGAAGAACTTTTATTCCTTACTTTTACTATATAAATTGGCTTCAAATTTGAGTGAGGAAAGTTTAGTTCAAGAAATTACAATTATTAAAAAATATTATTTTTAATTAATTTAGCATTTCGGATGCAACTCAATTCGCGCAACAATTCTAGTATGATTATGTTAAAAATAGATAAAAAATAAAATTAACAAAGGCTTTTTTATTCGAAGAACGTTTATTACTTGCTTTTACTATCTAAATAGGCTTCAAATTTGAGTGAGGAAAAACTAGTTCAAGAAATTACACTTATTAAAAAATATTTTTTTTAATTAATTTGGCATTTCGGATGCAACTCAATTCGCGCAACAATTCTAGTATGATTATGTTAAAAATAGATAAAAAATAAAATTAACAAAGGCTTTTTTATTCGAAGAACTTTTATTCCTTACTTTTACTATATAAATTGGCTTCAAATTTGAGTGAGGAAAGTTTAGTTCAAGAAATTACAATTATTAAAAAATATTATTTTTAATTAATTTAGCATTTTGGATGCAACTCAATTCGCGCAACAATTCTAGTATGATTATGTTAAAAATAGATAAAAAATAAAATTAACAAAGGCTTTTATATTCGAAGAACTTTTATTCCTTGCTTTTTTTATCTAAATTGGCTTCAAATTTGAGTGAGGAAAGTCTAGTTCAAGAAATTACAATTATTAAAAAATATTATTTTTAATTAATTTGGCATTTCGGATGCAACTCAATTCGCGCAACAATTCTAGTATGATTATGTTAAAAATATATAAAAAATAAAATTAACAAAGGCTTTTTTATTCGAAGAACTTTTATTTCTTGCTTTTACTATATAAATTGGCTTCAAATTTGAGTGAGGAAAGTTTAGTTCAAGAAATTACACTTATTAAAAAATATTTTTTATTTAATTTGGCATTTCGGATGAAACTCAATTCGCGCAACAATTCTTGTATGATTATGTTAAAAAATAGATAAAAAATAAAATTAACAAAAGCTTTTTTATTCGAAGAACTTTTATTCCTTGCTTTTACTATCTAAATTGGCTTCAAATTTGAGTGAGGAAAGTTTAGTTCATGAAATTACACTTATTATAAAATATTATTTTTAATTAATTTGGCATTTCGGATGCAACTCAATTCGCGCAACAATTCTAGTATGATTATGTTAAAAATAGATAAAAAATAAAATTAACAAAAGCTTTTTTATTCGAAGAACTTTTATTCCTTGCTTTTACTATCTAAATTGGCTTCAAATTTGAGTGAGGAAAGTTTAGTTCATGAAATTACACTTATTATAAAATATTATTTTTAATTAATTTGGCATTTCGGATGCAACTCAATTCGCGCAACAATTCTAGTATGATTATGTTAAAAATAGATAAAAAATAAAATTAACAAAGGCTTTTATATTCGAAGAACTTTTATTCCTTGCTTTTTTTATCTAAATTGGCTTCAAATTTGAGTGAGGAAAGTCTAGTTCAAGAAATTACAATTATTAAAAAATATTATTTTTAATTAATTTGGCATTTCGGATGCAACTCAATTCGCCGCAACAATTCTAAGTATGATTATGTTAAAAATAGATAAAAAATAAAATTAACAAAGGCTTTTATATTCGAAGAACTTTTATTCCTTGCTTTTTTTATCTAAATTGGCTTCAAATTTGAGTGAGGAAAGTCTAGTTCAAGAAATTACAATTATTAAAAAATATTATTTTTAATTAATTTGGCATTTCGGATGCAACTCAATTCGCGCAACAATTCTAGTATGATTATGTTAAAAATAGATAAAAAATAAAATTAACAAAAGCTTTTTTATTCGAAGAACTTTTATTCCTTGCTTTTACTATCTAAATTGGCTTCAAATTTGAGTGAGGAAAGTTTAGTTCATGAAATTACACTTATTAAAAAATATTATTTTTAATTAATTTGGCATTTCGGATGCAACTCAATTCGCGCAACAATTCTAGTATGATTATGTTAAAAATATATAAAAAATAAAATTAACAAAGGCTTTTTTATTCGAAGAACTTTTATTTCTTGCTTTTACTATATAAATTGGCTTCAAATTTGAGTGAGGAAAGTTTAGTTCAAGAAATTACACTTATTAAAAAAATTTTTTTTATTTAATTTGGCATTTCGGATGAAACTCAATTCGCGCAACAATTCTTGTATGATTATGTTAAAAATAGATAAAAAATAAAATTAACAAAAGCTTTTTTATTCGAAGAACTTTTATTCCTTGCTTTTACTATCTAAATTGGCTTCAAATTTGAGTGAGGAAAGTTTAGTTCATGAAATTACACTTATTATAAAATATTATTTTTAATTAATTTGGCATTTCGGATGCAACTCAATTCGCGCAACAATTCTAGTATGATTATGTTAAAAATAGATAAAAAATAAAATTAACAAAAGCTTTTTTATTCGAAGAACTTTTATTCCTTGCTTTTACTATCTAAATTGGCTTCAAATTTGAGTGAGGAAAGTTTAGTTCATGAAATTACACTTATTATAAAATATTATTTTTAATTAATTTGGCATTTCGGATGCAACTCAATTCGCGCAACAATTCTAGTATGATTATGTTAAAAATAGATAAAAAATAAAATTAACAAAAGCTTTTTTATTCGAAGAACTTTTATTCCTTGCTTTTACTATCTAAATTGGCTTCAAATTTGAGTGAGGAAAGTTTAGTTCATGAAATTACACTTATTATAAAATATTATTTTTAATTAATTTGGCATTTCGGATGCAACTCAATTCGCGCAACAATTCTTGTATGATTATGTTAAATATAGATAAAAAATAAAATTAACAAAGGCTTTTTTATTCGAAGAACGTTTATTACTTGCTTTTACTATCTAAATAGGCTTCAAATTTGAGTGAGGAAAAACTAGTTCAAGAAATTACACTTATTAAAAAATATTTTTTTTAATTAATTTGGCATTTCGGATGCAACTCAATTCGCGCAACAATTCTAGTATGATTATGTTAAAAATAGATAAAAAATAAAAAAAATATGACTAATCTAATAATAATTAGAAATTCGAAAGAATTTTAAAATATTTTTAAAAATAAATGAATATCAAAATGCCAAAGAAATTTAATTAAATTAATATTTAATAAGAAATTAAAATTCAACTTATAAAAAAAATTATTTTTAATTAATTTGGCATTTCGGATGCAACTCAATTCGCGCTACAATTCTAGTATGATTATGTTAAAAATAGATAAAAAATAAAATTAACAAAGGTCTTTATTCGAAAGAACTTTATTCCTTGCTTTTACATAAAGTTGGCTTCAGAATTTGAGTGAGGAAAGTTTTCGTTCAAGAAATTACACTTATTAAAAAATATTATTTTTAATTAATTTGGCATTTCGGATGCAACTCAATTCGCGCAACAATTCTAGTATGATTATGTTAAAAATATATAAAAAATAAAATTAACAAAGGCTTTTTTATTCGAAGAACTTTTATTTCTTGCTTTTACTATATAAATTGGCTTCAAATTTGAGTGAGGAAAGTTTAGTTCAAGAAAATACATCTTATTAAAAAAATTATTTTTAATTAATTTGGCATTTCGGATGCAACTCAATTCGCGCAACAATTCTAGTATGATTATGTTAAAAATATATAAAAAATAAAATTAAACAAAGGCTTTTTTATTCGAAGAACTTTTATTCCTTACTTTTACTATATAAATTGGCTTCAAATTTGAGTGAGGAAAGTTTAGTTCAAGAAATTACAATTATTAAAAAATATTATTTTTAATTAATTTAGCATTTTGGATGCAACTCAATTCGCGCAACAATTCTAGTATGATTATGTTAAAAATAGATAAAAAATAAAATTAACAAAAGGCTTTTTTATTCGAAGAACGTTTATTCCTTACTTTTACTATATAAATTGGCTTCAAATTTGAGTGAGGAAAGTTTAGTTCAAGAAATTACAATTATTAAAAAATATTATTTTTAATTAATTTAGCATTTTGGATGCAACTCAATTCGCGCAACAATTCTTGTATGATTATGTTAAATATAGATAAAAAATAAAATTAACAAAGGCTTTTTTATTCGAAGAACGTTTATTACTTGCTTTTACTATCTAAATAGGCTTCAAATTTGAGTGAGGAAAAACTAGTTCAAGAAATTACACTTATTAAAAAATATTTTTTTTAATTAATTTGGCATTTCGGATGCAACTCAATTCGCGCAACAATTCTAGTATGATTATGTTAAAAATAGATAAAAAATAAAATTAACAAAGGCTTTTTTATTCGAAGAACTTTTATTCCTTACTTTTACTATATAAATTGGCTTCAAATTTGAGTGAGGAAAGTTTAGTTCAAGAAATTACAATTATTAAAAAATATTATTTTTAATTAATTTAGCATTTTGGATGCAACTCAATTCGCGCAACAATTCTAGTATGATTATGTTAAAAATAGATAAAAAATAAAATTAACAAAGGCTTTTTT
>ARYC01006318.1:0-27284 GCA_000711775.1 Oxytricha trifallax
AGTTTTAAACTAATGAGGTTTTAATGGAAAAGTTCCAAAATGGTTTAAAGCCTAATTGGTACCAGTACCAACCTGAACTTTATCTAAGTTGGTACCAAAATTAAAAATATTTAGCATTAATTTAGAAAATTTATAGTTATAAACTTAGTATAAATATGATGTCTAACGCCTAAGAATCAACCATTGTTGTTGCAGTAAACTCCTATACAAAGTTACTATAACTAGAGAGGTTATTAGAACTTTATAATAGAAATTTAAATTTGAATTTAAACATGGCGGCTAACTTAAATCGTAAAGCAATCTCTCTTGGAACTGGATAATCATTGCTAAACTTTGGCTCAACTAAAAAGCCTGAAATTATTTATGTTGAGAGGGAGGTAGAGCTAAGAGCTCTTGAATTTGAAGAAGAGGATTTTATCATAGAAGTATTAAACCAGAAGGAGAGTGCAAAGATAGGAGTTTAAACTTAAATTTATTATGTTGAGGAGCTAAATGAACAGCAACCAATCGAAAAGATAAAAAGATATCAATGTAAAGACTGCTACAATCTTTTCTCAACCAAACAAAGCTTGAAGAGACACCTGAAAGAGGTACACTCTGGCAAAGCCAAGATCTATTTCAAGCATGAAAAGGTAGATGGTAAGAATTAGTGCACGACATGCATGAAATCATATACTCACTCAGCTAAAATTAAAAGACATATACAAAAGCATCACCTCAGCGAGTTCTTGATTGAAGATTAAGAGACTAAAAAACTAGTACCAGCTAAAAGAAAATCTAATAATCTTGAATAATAAAGAGAGAAGCAGGAGAAAAACAAGAGGCAGAAACAATTTGAATCGATGAACCAACCAGTAGGCAATACAATTTCAGCATACTTCTAAGCGAAAGCTATGAATATACCAGCATAAAATACAGTTGATCTCAGCACTTGTATCGAAAACTACTTGAATATAAACGTGCCTGCAAAAGCAAAGCTTATAGTAGTTGATGAGTATGCATACAAGGTGTATCCTTTCAGTTATCTTCTTAAGAACCAACAGTATTAGAACGAGTTTGCTAATGAATACATGGTTCTTAGAGAGGCCTAAAGAAAAGATTGCAAGAATTTGCTTAAGTTAGATGGTGTCATATTAAGCTATGGTTTTATCGCACTAAGACTCAAGAAATTCGAAATGACTCTGAGAGACTATCTCTATCATAATCGATACCCCGATGATTTAAACGATATACTTTCAGATATGATAAAGGGTGTCAAGGAGTTGCATGACCTTGGGTATGTTCATAGAGATTTGAAGCCTTAAAATGTAATGCTGAATCTCTGCCCATTAGAAGTAGTTGTAATCGATTTCAATAGAGCTTTAAGATAAGAAATCGTTACTTTAGCATAGGTACTAGGGACTCCCGGATACTTCCCAATAAGAGAGAAGTGGACAAATGGCTCTGTCTAATGGGATGTTTGGGCAATAGCTGCAATAATATTAGAAAGTGATATGGAAAGTATGTCTTACTTTGGTACTAAACATGAAAAGCAATCAATAAGTTTGGCTTAGAAACACATAAAGTAAGAAGCTGTCTGCAAAGAAATTAAAAGCATAGTAGAGATGATAATCGTGAGAGCTCCAAACTATCCTCGATAAACATTATATGATATCCTTGACCCACTAGAGAGAGCAAAGTTCAAGAGATACAATAAAGATAAACAGATAAAATTTGTTTGAATTAATAACACTAATATTCAATAAATATTCAATAATTTCACATAAAACCTGAATTTTTTCTATTAACCCCAATAAAACCCCAACTATACCCTACAAATCAAAGGACTTATAAACCTCACTAAGGGGTTTTGGGGTTTTGATTCTTGTCTTGAAAGCTACCTCACTCTTGAGAATAAAGTAGAGAAGAGAGTCATCACTGATGACATAATATGCTTACAAGATATATCCATTCAATTACTTCCTTGCTGATGACAAGTTCTAAATGGAATTTGCTAATGAGTATTATGCTCTTTAAAAGGCAAAGTTCAATGAATGCAGGCATATCATCTAGCTTGATTATATTTTACTTGGTAAAGATTATGTAGCTTTCATATGCTTCTTTTACTAGAAATTACTTATAGAGAATTCTTATCTGGCAATAGATGTCAGAGATAAGTTAGCTAGATAGTATAGCAGATAGTTAAGTGGATTGAAGAGCTTCACAAGCTATGTTATGTTCATAGAGACTTAAAGCCAGAGAACATCATGATGAACTTTAAGCATCTTAGAGTTTATATTATTGACTTTAGCAGAGCTCAAAGAGTGCAAGCCTCTGCATAAGGAAATGCATACGGCACTCCTGGATATTTCCCAGAGAGAGAGGACTGGAGAGGTGGAGACTTTTAATGGGATATCTGGGCTCTAGCAGTAATAATAATAGAGAGCGACATGTCAAGAAACGATTACTTTAACTGTAAGGGTGAGAGAGATTCTAAGCAGAGAATCAAACAATATCTCGATAGAAATAAAATAAATGGAGGTCTCAGAGAACTTGCATACTCAAATATTATCAAGCCAATCTAAGAGAATCAAGTAAGAATAGAAAAAATCAAGCACCAACTTAGAAAGATAAAATTCAGAGAACTGTCACATGACTTTATCTTATTTTTGTGTGAAATATTTAGAAAAATCGCTTCTAATACTCAATTAAATTAGTAATATTTAAGCTATAAACCCCTACATAAACCCTTTTAAAACCCAAATAAACTATGAGTTAATAGTTTTTTTTATCAATCATACTACTGAAGGGGTTTTGGAGTTTTGAGTGGTGGGTAGGGTTTTCTTTGTCAAAACATATATCATTATTAGGTATAATTTAATATGAATCATCGAATATCTTTATCCAATTCATGATTAAGATTTAACTGATATATCTTAAAAAGATTAGATCAACCTAAGCAAAGTACCAGGTCTTAAGATCTTTCTACTTAATTTGACATATTTTTCAGATCATTTGCTAAAAAAGGGACTCTATTATAGAAAAATTGTTTTGACAACCTCAAGAAACTCGGAATCACAAATATTAGTTTGTCTTTTTTATAATTTTAATCTTAATTCTAGTGTTGCTGAACTATTATTATAAGTTATTATTCACCCTGCAGTCACCCCAACTACTATTGCCTATATTCATATATTTTTATAAAAAAAGACTGGAAGAACTCCTAAGGAAAAGAGGATAAATATTCTTTTAGAAATGGTTGAGAAATATAACACTAACGTCTTTTTTATCAAAGTTATTTGGCAAATACGGAGTTGGTAAGAGAATTAGTTCCTTTATTTAAATAATAGTTCAAATCATTATTTCAATTTAAAAAATCATTTATTTTTACTTTCTCAATAACTTCTTTGGGAGTACCATCGTGATATTATAATCATTTGTTTAAGTTTCTTTGTAAGATCATTATAAGAAGTTATGATTGTTATGATCATTATTAATATCAATTCTTCTCAAGGTTTCCATTGTGAATTTCATCAAGGATTCCTCTTGAAATCTTAAGACTCATTCTCTTACTATAAAAATTTGAAATTTGCCACCGCTCCAGCCAAGTTAAAATAATTTTTTATTTAAATAACATAAAATATTTTTAATTTTTTTCTTCATCTCACCTGCGTATTAAGTTCCCATTTAAAATATAGGCAAATGATCTGAAGCTTTGTTGAACGTAGAAAGAATATCAGATCTATCATAATAAAATTTTAAATAATTATTTAGGAGTTTTTATTTGTCTTTCCTGTTCCTGAGAGACCGAAAAGGACAGTTGTATCTCCGTTTTAACCTTTGTTAGCACTAGCGTGCATAGACAATTAATAATATACTTTAATTGAACTATTTTTTCGATAGATATTCACCTGCATTCATGATAGTAAAGTCTGCACCCTTTGCGAAGTCCTTCTTCAGAATTTTTATTTAAAGTGGAGCTCTGATCATCATTTATTTCATGAATAAAGCATGATAGGGTCTTAATAGTATTATTATAATTATAGGCATATCCATCAATGACAAAGAGCTATTAGATTAAGGTTTAGTTAAAATTTTTCTCAAAAAGATGCGGAGTAGAAAAGACTTGTTGGGTGTTTTAATTAATTGTTAAAAAACTAAGCTAGGATAATATAAATTTGTATCCTTTTATAAGACTTACTCTTGGTCTAATGTTCAGGAAGTCAACTGCTCTTCTTCTGTTTCTGGCGTATCCCTTTGGTTCAATAGGAATGTTGACGTTGCCCCACCAGATAGTCTACAAGATATTTAAATCACACATTAATAACCCTCTATACCTCTAAATCTTTTGTTTTAATAATTTTATTATAAGCATAGATAGAGAATTAAAAATCAAAATTACCGAAATTTTTGTTATATTTATGATTGAAAATATATAAATTTACTATTTAAGTGGAAGAAGTACTAATATATATATTAAGTAAAACAAGTACTAAATTATGAAGATTTAAAAATGCTTTAAATGTCATGTACACTACTTGCTAACTGTTTACCATTTCCTTTTTGATACTTGAAAAAATCCAGCTAGAAAATAAAAGTTTACATACCTTTATATTAACTTCCTCTACGACATGAAGACTTTAAAGTATTTGACGCACTATCCACTTGACTGGCTAGCAGGGATGCTTAATCGTAGTGTCCTGACATTTATTTCTCTACTAAAATTATAGTCAATATTTAGATACCCCCACAGTTTTGGAATTCAAGCAGAACCACACAATTTTGGAATTCTTTTGACTACCGTTCAGAGTTCAGGAATCATGAAAAATTTACAGTGAATAAAAAATTTTCAAAAATTCAATCATCACCGCCACATATAATTCAGATAACCAAAAAAGCAATTAAGAAAAATAATTAAAAAATAATGAAGGATTGATAGGGAAGAATCAAGTTTTATTTGTTAAAAAATTTGTATTTTGTTTCCATTTTATAACTGATTTTTCTTGATTATCATTCATTATTTTTTATTTTTAATTGATATATAGGGAATATGAATTATATGGGGCGGTGGTGATTGAATTTTTTCATGGTTCCAGAATTGTGAAGAGTTGTTAAAATATTCCAGAGTTGAGGGGGTATCTCAATATTTATAGATGAAATGGTATTAAATTCAAGAAATTCAACAGAGTGAAAAGAATGATTAATTTTACAGTGACCTGAAAATCAAATATTATTGCTACAGGACCAACACCTATACATAGTTGTTATACTTAGAAAATATGAAGAGGGCATAACTATAAAAATTTTAATTAATACATGGTTGCTAACTTTAATAATAAAGCTATTTTACTTGGGAATGGGTAATCATAACTTTGGGTCTACCAAGAGGCCTTAATTAATTTAATTGATAGAGATATATCTTTCTCTTTAGATTAAAATTGAGGTCATTGTTGTTGAAGTTTAATACAAGAAAAGAACTGAAAGGTTGGAATCTAAACTCTTTTTGAAGATGATGTAGATGTAAAGATCAGCTTTTAATTAAAAAAAAATTATAACATTTTAATAATTCAAAGACAGATAGAATTTTTTCTCAAACAAAAAAAGCTTAAAGTTACGCCCTAAAGTGGAAACTCCTGATAATTTAATTTCAATTATAAGCATGAAAAAGTGGAGAGAAGTTACTGATGGGGACATGTATATGGTTATATACCCACTCAATTAATGTTTAAAAGCATAAACAAAAACATCGTCTGATCAGTTATTGATTAAGAAAAAGATGATGTTAGTAAGATATAAAATAATAGCAAAATATAAAAAATCATTGTTCTTTCCTATCAAGAATAAACAATGAAACACATCAGCTACTTGAGAGAGCAAGATATATGAGATACAATAAAATTAAAAAGCAAAACTTGCTTGAATTAATTAAACTAAAAATCATAAAATAATCATTATATTTACATAAATCCTGCGTTTTCTGCTATTCCCAATAAGATTTCAACTTAACTTCAGAAATAAAATTCTAAAACATCTACATAATCGTATTTAAGGTTCTTGATTAAAGTAATATATGAACGGATGGATGTAAAGTGGCGAAATTGTATGGTCAGGATACAGTAACTAATTTAGTTACATCAACACATACTGCCATTTTATTCATGTAATTCAAAGAAATATCAACATAGTTATTATTGAAGTGAGGTATAAACATATTTAAATGTCATTATCGAGTTTGAATTAATTTGATTCCCTTTTTATAATTTAGTTGTATTATCAAGAACGACTCTCTTTTCCTTTGACTTTCATTTATTTTATCCAGTCTTGAGTCCTGATGACACGGAGAGTGCGCCATTGTAGGCAATAATAGATGCCTTATATCATAATTATTCATTTCAAATTATAACTGGTGAATAGATGCGATGTGTTCTGGTTAAAGTGCATATTCATAGAGTTCATCCATTATTTTAATTAAGATTAGATGCGAACAATATTCTTACGTTGGATTGAACACAACATTTTTGTTTGTGAATTAATAAAAATATTCTTTAAAAATAGGTTGTCAAGGCATTCTTGTGGAGCAACAGCGAATGACATGTATATTTTTTAATAAAAAAATAAAATAGTAAGTTAGATTAGGTTGATGTTTTGGAAAGCATCCTTGTAGATATACTAGATAAGAGTAAACAATTAATTTATTATTAATGAATGCATGCACAGTTAAATCTTTCATAATATTCTATTGAGTAAACCAGATACATTGATAAAATGCTCAATAATAAAAGTTAAATATATAAGATATATTTAATTTATATATTACAATGGAGAAAAAGATAAGTCCTGCCAAAATAAACATAGTTTTATAAATAAAACATTTTGTTTTAAATAATTCTTTAAGTTTAGTAGTATTGGGAGAAGGTAATTAAGCGCGTTAATATAAACAAATAATAGTAAATGCAGTATTAATCTTTTCATTTTAGCAAGAGTGGGAAAAACTTCACTTACCTACAGATTTTCAAGTGGTACTTTTAATGAGCATCAGCCATCAACAGTAGATGCGACATGCATTGAAAAGAAAATAAATGTCAATGAAAAATCTATAAAGCTAGTTATATGGGACACAGCTGGTCAAGAGAGATACAACGCACTGAATCAAGTATATTATCGTGGTGCAGAAGGTACGTTTGGCATAAGCATTTATTTTGCTTACAAATCAAAATTTTGTGGCAATTTTACCTGAATTCTAATAAAAGGGGAAGAGAATTAATCCTAATTATTTATAGGGGCAATTGTCGTGTATGACGCTACAGATCTCGACTCCTTCAAAAAGATGAATTAATGGGTGACTGAGCTTAGAAACTACCTGCCAGCAGAGGTACCAATTTTAGTTGCTGGAAACAAATCTGATCTGTATAATAACATCGCTATTTCAGAGGATTAAGCCAGAACATATGCAAAAAGTCATAATAGTCAATATTTTGCTACAAGCGCCAAGACCGGAAATGGAGTGTAAGAACTATTTATGGAGCTTGCAAAGAGTAAGTAAAGCGATTTTAATAAACAGTATTCATCAATAAATAAAGTCTAAGTTACTCTTGAGTATTTATAATCCGCTTTTTAGGAATCATATAAAATCAGCTAAGCGGGGCTGCCACAATTGAACTCCCAACTAAAATCGGAAACACAAGAGGTGCCTTAAAAGTGGATGGTCTTGATTCTTTTAATCCCAATGCTAACTTAAAGCTCGATGGCAGAAGATCCAGAGCAGAGAAGAAAAAGAAGAAGTGTTGCTGAATAAAAATTCAACTAATTAACGAGTTTATACAAAGCATATGAAAATTATTAAGCCACTTTAATTATTGCTAAGAATCGAATAATATTAAGTCTGGAGACGTATAAGAATCTGATTATTGCCAATTTAGGATGAAATAATGTATTAAGATTAATATTTATTTTACAGAACAACTCTAATTAATTAAAACATCAAACTAGTTCTTATATATTAAGTAACATTCTATTCACTAGTTCTTATTGTAGCCTTCTTTTTCTTTAATTATCTTACTTCTTTACTTAAGCAGCTTTTCTTTCGCGACTTTTTTTCTATTTCTAATTATATTATTGCTTTTTTGAATTTTACTTGCATAAACTAGAAATAAAGTAGACATCATAAGAGTTCCGGCCAAAATTATGAATATTGTTATGGAGAAACATTTATGAGGATTGATATCACCTTCGACTGGGAGGTATGACTAAGGAGATTTATATTTCTATGAGAGTTTTGGGATAGAAGGTTTTTATTATTATTAAGGTTAATTCCAAAGTTATGAGTTTAAATCATCCATATTAGTTGTCTAGCTGAACTAAAGGAAACTCTGTAGATAGTCTGTTTTGTTGTATATTTCAGAAATAGCTATGGTAATAAATGAATGTTCTTTGGGATCCAAACATAATTCTTAAGTGTTATTAAATTAAGAGCAATCTTAAGTCAACTAAGTATCAATGTCAGAATACAAATACTCAAATGTATCATGTTTATTTTAATGCTACTTCTCGAGCAATATTGATTTAGAATTTCTTTGCTATAATGGGCTATAATCTATATTTTATAACTTTTAAAACTGAAAAGGCTTGATTTAATCACTTTGAATTTTTAAAATCTCACTCGGGTTTGCATTTTAAACAAATAAACTTAGTTGATTAGAGTTACTTCCAAAGATTGAAAACTTTAAGATTTGTAGATCATCAATTTTCTCTAATAATTGCTAGTTAACAGGCAAAATTAAGTCACTAAAACTATTTTCATTCATATATTGAACTTAAAATTCTTCGGTATAATTAATTTAGCAAAATAAATTGAAATATAGCTTTAAAAATAATAAATGCTTGGGAGGGGATTCTAACATCCAAACTAGCTTATCTGATTTCGTGTATAAATTAATCTCTACTTTATTAATCATAGACACTTTGCAAATTTATATCAATCTGTATATCACTCATTTCTCTTTCGAACATATTTGCTTATAATTTCCCATTTTAATGCGTGTTATAAATATTTCTTTGAAGTATAAGTTCGAAAGTATCACTTGCTACTATATTACAAGTAATGGGTAGTTAAGAAATTAAGGCTATTGCTAGTTGACTATTTTCATTGTGAGCTATTAATCCATTTTTACAATGGAATGAATTGTATCCTAAGTAATTTACATTATTTGTTAATTTCAGATTTTAAGCTTCCCATTCTGCAATGAATTCTTGCTTAAAATTAAATGATAAAATCTAGAATTTAACACATTTGAATTATAAATGATTGAGATTCGTGAAAAGCATGAAAATTCAAGCTACTTTCAGAATCAACCTTAAATCTTATTGCTACTTCACCATATTGTGAGTTATGAACTTTCAACTTTTAATGAATAATTCTCTATTTCTCACCAACTTTATGCAAGCAATATCTTTACTCAAACATCAAATCATGGTATAGTAAATTAAAATAATCTATTTATAATCTACCATATTTATGAACCTTAACTTTGACAAAATACCTTAAACATTTCATGAGCGGTCCATCCTCCATATCTATTCTATGTAGTTTCATTTACCCAATTTTAATAGCTTTTCCAATTGGACTAAAACTGCTCTCTGTGCTATGTGTAATTCTGCCATCATAAATCCAATAATCTGTCTCCAAACTAATCTTCACTTGCTATCTCTAAAATTGATTGTTTCCATCGAAGTACTTAAGCGCAATCTCCTTAGGCAATCCAAATTCGTTTAACTCTAATTTATAGTAATTGTTTTCCAAAAGGAAATGATCTTTGGAGAGGGTGTCTTCTGTTGATTTGTAAGTTTGAGAAACTTGTTAAGGTTTGCAGAAATGAATTGGTAAATCCATATTTCTAGTAAATACCCTACAACCTGATATTAAATTTATTTATTTCAAGCAAAATAAACGATTAAAGAGACAATGGAGCAACTTAACTTGAATTATAGCAATGATTAATATATTAATTTAAAATTATTTCATCTTCAGTATTCCAATAAACAATCCTTTCATTCTATGTTTATAAAGGATATAATAATAATTTGTATATTCACTTAAATTTTATTAAATAATTTATTTTTCAACCTGATTCAGAATTAAACTCAAGCAAAATAGTTTAAATGGCATGAGCTTTTAACCCAATCATATATTCTATCATATCGTAGAGAAAATTAATAATTAAATATAATTTTGGAAGTAGAATAAATTCAATCGCATATTTGGATTATAAATTAAAATAATTTATTATTACGTAATTGTTTAATTTGTATTTTTTTAAGAGTTGGATTTTTAACTTAACATGCTTAGAAATATGTGTACTGTACCACATCATTTTCCTCAATTACTTCATCATCTAATAAAGTTAATATAAATTCTCTTTTAAAATTTATAAAGGCTGAAATTAAGAATCTAAAACTACGACTACTGATTCAGCTTTAGTTTTAACCTTGACTATTAAGTCCTCTAATTAAATAATATCATGATTAAGCACTTAGACTCGCTTCATTTGTGATTTTTTAATCTTCTTATAAGAAATAATGAATTTAATCAGATTCTTTGAATATTACTCTTTTACTTTGGGATCTTGAGTTGATAGAGAATGAATTTGCCTGAGCTCATCAAAAATAGGGATTATTAAGATTTCTAAATCTTTTAGTTATTCATGCATTTAACCAATTATGCTATTAATAAATCTACGAGATTACTAGCTATGCGCTCCACTTAACACTTCCTTTTTAAGTAATATCATCTCCAAGTCTTTTAATTAATAAATTTTATCATTAATCTGTAAAATCTAGCTACTATCTGGCAGTTAATATATCATTTGAAACAATTTGATGAAACCTACAAGGTTAATCTAAGTTTATAACTGAGTTTGAATTAAGTGTATGTTTATTTTTAATGGTAAAGCGAATGAAGGTGTACCTGTTATATACGCTTGATGCTTGTTATTTAGGCAACCATCATGACATTCAAATGTAGAGTGATAACTATTTAAGTCTTAAATGTAAAACGGAGTGTCTAATTAAAGTGAATTAAGGTAATTAAGATATTCAGATATCGTAGAGAGTCTAAAGTGATAGGTATTTGGTAAAGTAATTACATCATTTTCTTTTAGGGTAAAAAGCGATTGGACTTATCTTACTAGACTTGAAATTTCTCCTGGTTTTTGTTATAAAATATTGATTTCAACAAAGATTGGAATAACTATCTTGCTCCTTTAATTTTGACTTAGTATTTTATCAAAGAGTAAATATCTATGCTCAATAAATCGTTTTAAAAAGAAGTCTATGCAATTTTAGCTTAGCTTTTAAGTAGATAATAAGCACTCTTTTTCTAATACCAAGTTAAAATCACTAAAAGTAAATTGATCTACCAAATTTACTTGTATACTTTTGTCCTTCTCAAATTCATATTAGAACTAAAACTATCCCTCTTATTTTAGTTTTTACATTACTTTATTTTATACTTCTTACATAAAAATATGTTGCTTTCCCATTTCACTCATACTCTTAGATTATAATTAGCTTAAACTTTTACTATAAAAGATTAGAGAAACTTAAGAACTTAAACTATTCTCTGTATTGTTAAAAATCTTCAGAAAATTTTGGCTAAATTTAGAGTCTTCTTAGTATTAATAATCATCGATTTATGATAAATCACTTTATACATAATTCGAAAGTATTTCTAATCTTCCACTCTGAATGAGACTGTCTATTTATTTAATTTATAAAGTATCATTTTATTTCACAATTCCCTCATACCATTCTTTAAAGAATTTGACTTCTGCAATTGTTATTTTAAACTCTTTATCTCTGTCGAATTATTCTAACATTCCATTGTAAAATTCTTAAACCTAGTATTTAAGCATTGATATATCTAATATTTATCTATGATTTTGCGGTAGAATTAGTTCAGTTAAGTCTAAATTTGTGTATGGTATTATACTGAAGTATATATCTAAATTTTTAGTAGGTATATCAGATATATAATCCGATAAATCTATCTTTTCATTATAAGTATCTTCCTTCTTATAAGGAGCTTCTTATGATTTTCTTGATAGTATTTGAGTCATGAGAAATTAAGAGAAATATATCATTAAAATCAGTGTAGACAAATTTCTCTAAAATACCATTTTTTTAAAATGTAATTTTTAGTTATTAATATTAAAGATTAATACTTAATAATTTTTTTAGTTTATACTTTAATTTTTAAATAATTTTACTTTTAAAATTTAAACAAATTATTGCTATTTTAATTTTGATGATTAGTTTATTCTCCAGACATTATTCTACTGCCAGTACTCTAGAAACTTGTGGGATTTTAAGTAAAATCTTGCGAGAGTTTCTTCTGCTTTAAAATGTCTTTTTTACTTATTACATTATTATGTTTCAATATTGATTTATTTTCAGCTTAATTAATCTTTGGATTAGTTATATATTGTAAGAATTATTGCTATATAAAATGATGAAAATTTATTTCCTATAATAATATAAATATAAGTTGAATCAGGATCATTTTTAACAGTGGAATTATTGACAAAAGTATTGAGTAGATTTTTCTTCTCTAAATCTTTATAGGCAATATTTTTTTATGAATCATCACTTAATAGTTTCTATTTAATATCAGCTGAATTTGTGTAGAAATTTTGATATGTATGCTACTGTTACTCTTGTCTTTGACCTGAGAAATCAAAAATTACTACCAAAAAATAGGAGGAATATTTAAATTTATTTATAAAAGAAAATTCAATTTTACTATTTTAAATGCGATTGGTTATCATGAAGAATCCCACTAAAAACATAATTCTCTTCATTATTATGATTTGCGCTAATTCTTTATACAATGGGTGTATTGTTTTTGTATTTTCTCTTTTTCACGCTGCTTTCTAAATCAACAAACTCTAATTATTAATTTACTTTTTTAGTACTGCTCATTTCAGTCCCATTCAAATTTACGTTAATATTACATAAAAGAAAATAATTGTAATGAAAATTTTAGCTTTAATAAAATAAATTTACTAAAATTTAAATCATTTGGTTTAGGGGGTGGTTATTCTTAAATAAAGAAAAATATATCTAATTAATAATATTCTTAGTGTTATTAAAACTATTTTCGAAAGCATTTGCTTTAATTTGCGATACATATTCCTTTTTAAGTTAATTTTATTACTTTTTTTCTTCATTAATTTAACTATTTTGTAGATTTTACTATTCTTTTTAATATTGAGGTTTTTGATTTTCTCTAATTTTTTATTGATAAATTTGATCTTCAAGATAAAACTTATCTGTTTATGATTAGTAATATTGGGTATTCTATGGATATTAATTTGACTTTAAGTCATCTAGGTATTGATAAGATTAATGAGAGATCTTGTTTTAAGGATATTTCCTAGCTGGTTAGTTTTAAAATTTAATAAAGTGTTTGGTTTTTTATAAATAAATATGTCAATAAAAGTAATCTTAATTTATAGAATAAAGCATATAATGATGGATTTATATCCCTAAAATTACTAAGTTTTATTATGATTATTTGAATTATTTTACTATTACAACTGCTACTATTTATTGGCAAACTCGATGCCTTTCAAATCAGTAACAATCTTATTGATTATCAATGGGTTATCATTCATTGCAAAACTATTATTATTTTTGCTTTAGATTATGTAGTAGCCAGAATTCATGATATTCTGCTTGTTGTAGATAGGAACTGCAGATTTATTTAAATTTTAAGGCACTCCCACAACGTTATTGGAAATCAATCTCGATTTCTACATGTGAGGCTAGAAACTAGTCTTTCTCGGTTCCTCAGTAGAGTTATGCTATTTTTTCTTTAACTACTAGTCTGTTTGCTAATGAATTTTCATAGATAAGTCTGGATCTCTTAACTGAGTCTTCTTCATGGGCAAAGTGAAGGAAGAATCAGTTTAATTTACGATTGTAGTTTTATTCGAGGAGTTCACAACTTTTGGATTTTTAAGCTTTACAGGTTTCTTATTTCCATTGTAATAATTATTGAATTGAGTTATTGCTTCCTTGATATCTTCGAACAAGATGTTTTGCTCGTTACCCTAGAATAAAAATATTACTATAAATATTAATTACACTCAATTCGTCGTCTTAAGGGTCTGAATCACTTCCTGACATAACTCCTGCATCGTTTTAATTATCATTTTCTTGATCTGACTTGCATTCCTCATCCTCAATCTTTTCTAGTTTGCTTCTCTTCTTTTCATCCTTTTTAAGTTCTTTCATCATTTATTTCATCGATCTAATGCCGCCATTGAGAGCAGAACGACCTAATCCGCTTATGTTTAATTGTTATACAGGTTAATCATCACTAGCAAAAACTGGTGGTTCATTCGGGTATCTGCTATACCCAAATTTATGTACTTAATCCTAAACATCTTCTAAAATACTCTATCTTGGGCTTGCTTTCTTGCTTATTTAGTTGGTTTCCTTAATCGACAATTTCTTCTTCTTGCCCTTCTCTTCGTTCTATTTCTTTTTCTTCTTCTTTTTATTAAGTTCTTTCAGCTTCTTAAGCCTATTTTCTTCTTCTAATATCAGCTTATACTCATATAAAGAATTGATAAGATGTTCCCCCATTTTCTCAAAGCTTTCCTCATTAAATTCTTCAGTGACTCTTTCTTCATTTAAATAGCCATGAAATGAGGCTTCAAAAGTAAAGCAGTTCATTATATTAAACTCTCTCCATAGCACTATGCGGGCAGCTTTTTCTTTAGACTTTTCTATCCTAAATTTACAAGAAAAATACCTAAATTTTGTGGTTTCCTCTGATAATAGCTTGGGTATTATCCTCATTTTTAAGTATTTTTCATTGTGGAGAGGATAGTAAGGTCCATAGATAAATACATTTTTCTTTCTTGAGTGGCCATGCATATCAACGAAGGCAAAGATTTCATCTTCTTATAAGTTTTCATTTTCTGGCGCTAGTTGGTCTTTATTTACTATTCCAGATATCATTGATTTTATAGCACAGACAGTTGGATGCAGCTTTTCATCAGGAGCATGATATTTACGATTTAAATCGTTTCCTGACATTGATGTCCTATAATTGCCAACTATTACACCATCTGGATTTATCATAGGTACAATCTTAAAAATGCATCGCTTCCTCAACTCCTAAGCTTAAATTGAGTTACCCATCAAATACTTAATCAGTCCTTACATCATATAAGAAGAATTCGATTCTCCAGGATGTACTCTTGCTGTAATCATTATGATTTTCTTTCTTTTGTAATATGGCAAGGAAATTCTACTATATGGACTGTCAAATTCATTCAAGTTAATAATATGATAAGAATTGGGTTCATTTCCAATTCTACTTGAGATAGTAAGTAATGGGACATCAACTCCTCCTAAGGATTTACAGAGAATGTCTTCTTTTAAGCAATCTAAATTCATTGATCTGTCCAATAATCTCTAGTTACTAATGAAATCTTATAGTTTACTAAAGGTATAGGGAAATGCATAGCTGAAAAAGATTTTATCTTCCTCTTCAGTTAGTAGGTAAGTGAAACTAAGCATGTTATAGTATCTTACTTTAGATTTGTCTTAGTTTGCCCTCTTAACAATCCTTGAATTTTAATAAGCAATTTCATCCCCACACCGCTCCCATTTATACAAGTTTGATTTTTTACTCACACAAATTCTCATGCCTTAAGAGTACAGGGAATGACGCTTTGTGAAATTTACTATATTCAATTTGATTCTTTAATTTTAATGAATTTTCTTATGTTAAATTGAAAAGTAAAACCATTAATCAAAACCCCAAAACCCCTTAATGAGGTTTATAAGTGCTTTGATTTGTAGGGAATTTGTTAGGGGTTGGGGTTATTAATAGGTTTAATGTGAAATTTATAGTAAATGTATTTAATTTAATCACTCAAAATGCACTTTTGGATCATGTGGGAGAGGTCTGAAGTTTATTTTACTTAACCACAACTCTATCTTCTCTAATGTTATGTCTGATCTAGAGTTTGGTTTTAAGATTATTGATTCTGCCATTTATTTTAATGATTGAGATACTCTGTTTTTGTCTATAAATTACTTGATTCTTTACTTAGCATCTTTCTCACACCTTGTAGAGTAGTAATCATTCCGAGGCATATCGCACTCTATTATTATTGCTGCTAAAGCCCACACATCCCATTGATAGTCTCCATCTCTCCAGTCTTCTCTTTCAGGATAATAGCCTGGAGTTCCCATAACACTTCCTAGCCTTGATACTTCTACCCTTAATGCTCTGTTGAAGTCAATAATTGTCACTCTTACAGGTGAGAAGTTTATCATAATATTCTCAGGTTTCAAATCTCTATGAACAAAGCCTAACTTATGTAGCTCTTTTATACCTTGTAAGGTTTAAGTTGCTATCAAAGCAAGCTACTTATGATTCCTTTGATCAGTAATAAAATCTCTGAGGGTCATTTCATAGAGTGGGAGTCTGAAAGCAACATGATCCTTGGCAAGGAGAACAGCATCTAGCTTGATTAAGTAACTACACTCTTTAAACTTTGCTTGAGTGAGTACTTGATACTCATTTGTGAACTCCATCTAATATTTATCATCACTTAAGAGATAGTTGAAGGGATACACCTTGTATGCATACTGATGATCATTGATAACTTTCTTATCAAAGGAGTCTTCTAATATAAGGTAGCTTTAAAGTGAAGTGTCTAGGTCAACTTAGGCAAGAACTGGAATCATTTTATATTGAATTTTAATCATAATCTTTGTGATTTCAGATGCTAGTAGGTTGCGTGATTTCCTCACATATTCTGATTCACAAGCTTGTTCGAGCTCTACCATTTTCGAAGATTCTCTTGCTTTTCTTTTGTTAAGTAGCTTCAATTCATCTTCATGCTTTTCAATCTCTAAATCTTTCTTGTGAGCTTTTAAAAGATGCTTCCTTAAATCTCTAGTATGAGCATACTGCTTATGGCACTCGAAGCAATCATACTTTCCGTCGATTTATCGTGCTTTAAGTATACTGTTGGCTTGGCTTCTCTGTGCTCTTTCATATACCTATACCAACTAGATTTATGAGCGAAGTCTCTCTCACACTTCTCACAAAAGTATACTTCTACTTCTTCAGTTTGTATAGGAATTTCATTAATACCTTTCTCCTCCTCTCTGTCTCCCACACACTTGTTTGCCATTTATTTTCTATTATTAATTTCTATTTTAATAACAGAGACCTCAAGTGATAGCTCTGGTAGTTCTTTATGAGAGTTCATCTCACAGCTATCACACTTTTTATTGCTGCCAAAGGTAAGTCTCATTTAGTTTGATGGAAGTGCTGTTGTTTTTCTTAAAATGTTAGCGCTCATATTTAAATTTGAATTTAAAATTATAAAACTGCCTCTATAACTGAGAGCTTATATGAGAGCTTTGCAAGCCTACAAGTTTCAAGGGAAGTTCTTATAGTATGAGAGAAGAATTATGAGTGTTAAGAGACGTTCCAGTTCTACATATGGGTGAGGAAGTAACCATTTTTACTTTCAATAATAAGTTGATTATAGTACGTACCGATTTAGGAGGTGCACCTAATTAAGTACGTACCAATTTAAATTTAAAAATATGGAACTATAACAGTAGAAATTGATATCAATCTCTCAAGTTTGAAACCAGTTCTCAAAACCTTCTCCATATCCTTCTTAGAGGTTGACCTCCTATAAGATGCCATATTTAATAGTAAGTTTTACAGAGGTATATAATTGAAATCAATAAACTTAAATTTGAATATCATTTCTTAGATCTGTAAACAAGATGGAGTCAATGAATGATGTAATGAAAAGAGTGCAAGCACAAGAATTGATTCAGAGATTTAGAAGCAAGGAGGATTTGCACCGCTACCTGGTGCAGCAAGGTATTAAACTCATAGTAACTCATCTTGATTATGTAGTTGGTTTGTTCTTGCCAACGATGGAAGGTACCAAAATTTCATTTCTAAGGGCGATACTCTGCGAAGAGAAGAAAGCATTGAAAACTTAAGATGTAAAGTTTGCAGAGATTCCAAACTATCCAGAAATCTCAGTGACTAACTTATATGATGATGCTATGAACGACCCAGAGGTTTCGCTGTACCTGCCTACTAAGAAACAGTTGTCAAATAAACTACCTGAAAGAAACTATTTCTTTAACATACTTGCAACAATTAAAGGTGATTACCTGAAAGAAATTATTCAAGAATCTCATAAGAAAAGGTACAGCATCTCTTCAGAAGATAAGGACAAACAAGGGATCAAGATAAGTGAGAGCTGGCTATCAGACTGCAGAAGCACCCTTATATTTAAAGTAAGATTTATAGCTTAACTCTTTAGAAAAATCTGGTACTAACATCTTCTTGATGAAGGAAAAGAGCAAGCTTCACAGAGAGCGAAAGTCGCAGACAAGTATGAAGTCAGCAAGAGACTTTATTCAAATATTCAGCCACCAGAGTCAATGAACATAGATGCTGGAGCTGGCAGCAAGAGAAGAAACTTAGGAGGAGGGAAGCAAGAAGTAGAAGAAAAGAAAGAGAAGCCAGCTCCCTCTAAAGAATTTTAAATGTGACTTATATATTCATTAACTTAACTACAAAACTTATTTATATACATTCACTCTCCCTTCTTTAACACACTTTTAAGCCAACAAATTATCTACTCTCTTCGCTGAGCTTTTAATAAAGTCTACTGTATCGATAGGTAGGTCATGCATCAAGTGATATAGCAGCAGTTTCTTGTAATGACCTTTTAATATTCCCCAGTAGAACTCAATTCCATTAAACTATGGACTGTAAGGTACGTTGAACACTGGCGTTATTCTAAGTTGTTCATAACTCTTCCTTGTTTCTTTGGTCTTATGAACAGAAAGATTATCAACGAATAGTATAATCTCTTATTCAGGGTACTTCTCTCTCAGCTGTTCTAAGAACTTTATATACTACTCTGTCTTAATAGAGCGAGGATGAATAAGATAAGTTTCTAAACCAGTATCCTCGCTAATTCCTCCAAGAATAGCCATTGTTTATACCTTGACTTTCTAGTCATATACTTCTATGTTGCTATGCCTCTAATACCAAGACTTCTAGATGAAAGTGTTGAATGTAAACACAGCCTCGTCAGCATGCATAAACTTAATATTATTCAATTAGGCTCTCTGCATTTAATTATAAATATAATATAAGGTGTTGTTGTAAAATGGCAGAGTGAAATCAATCACTCTCTTGATACGATTACACCTTTGTAAGAGATACCGCTTCGTTTATAAATGTTTGCAACAGACTATGCAGACATCTTCAACTCAGGGAACTGGCGATGAAACATAATAGCTCGTTAGTCGAGAGAGAAGTGAGCCCAATACTTCAAAGTTTTTTCATTAATAAGATAATATGCTTCTAAAGAAACTTAGACTTCCTCTTAGGCTAAGAATTCAGCTATTATTGCTTTAATTATACAGCTTTAAAGCAGTGAGAACGAACAGTTGAGGGACTACGCTTAAAGAGCAGTGCAATAGACTTATAGTTCAGTACTGGTTTGAGCTATTCACTATACATATCACATCCATAACGCAGTTTAAACACTAAATCTATATACTCTTCATCATAAATAGACCCCAAAAGCTTGTAATTTTAGCCTCGCATTTAATTAATAACCCCAACCCCTAACAAATTCCCTACAAATCAAAGCACTTATAAACCTCATTAAGGGGTTTTGGGGTTTTGAATGATGACCTCTTGTATTAGTATCTACTCTCATATATAAATCATATTCATAATCTTTCACTTTAATGACCATATCTAGATTTCCCGATTCAAAATTAGAATCAAAAGTTAACTCCGGCATGTCAATGTTTAATTTTGGGTTCATACCTAAGAAGTCTCTAGGAGGTTCTTATCTATGCGTTGATTTTATTATTTGTTCTATCATCCCAATATTAGGAGGAACTTTGAAAGCATAACTTTGCTTCAATCCCAAAGGACCATTTGGGTTTATTTAATTGGCAAATACCTTATTTAGAGCTAAGGAGTGTTTATAACGAGGTCCAAGATATAATGGTTCATATTCTTAGTTTGTTAGTGGATTGATTGGAATTGAAAATTGTTCGAATTCATAATATAGTGGTATAGGAGCACCGCTTATTTCATCTTTAGGCTTCCAACCAAACTTCATATCTGGAGACATTGACATTCCAGATTAGATAAGAGGCATGAGAAGCTAATTTTCAGCTTTTTGTTTTCTTTGATCTTGTTCTATAAAGTCTTCATCGACATCAGGTGATTACGTTCCCTCAAAATGTTTGCTATGAATAAATACATCTTCCTCATAAACTTATATAAAGATTCTTAATTTTTGAGTAAATTTATAAGAATGATTTAGTCAAGGTCATTAGATTACTTTTCTATAATTCAGAAATATTTATGACAAAATCTTTATTACTTTATTATTGTTACGAAATAATGACTTTTTTTCTCATTTGTAAGTCTTATTCAGAGTCATTCTCATCTGATAAGTTTTCTCCATCTTGATCTTCAAACTCCGAATCCTATTCTTCCTCATTTTTACTTTTCATAACTCCTAAAACATTATTCTTAAGTCATTCCCTTATTCTTACCATATATCTAGCTTTAATTCTTATCCACCATATTTTATTTCACTTTCAAATTTGCAGAGGATTCTTATTTACTTCATGTCTACTCTGAGCTTAAATTAATGTTAGTTTTATTAACTGTTGTGTTATTATTGTTATTGAATCAAAACCCCAAAACCCTTTCAGTAGTTTGATTGAGTTTTTGATTGATAAAAGTAGACTATTAGTGCATACTTTATAACGATTTTAATAGGGTTTATGTAGGGGTTTAATGTTTAAATGTAATGTATAGTAGTGTGTATTAGAGGAGTTTTATTTTTACTATTCACTCAAACTATACCTTGGCATCATGTGCTAATTTTCTAAATTTGATATCTCCTATCCAATTGATCATTTAGTCTATTGTTTGCTCTGCTCTGTGGTTTGGTCTTAAGATAATCTGCTCAGCCATATCTTTCATTTTACCTTTTATCTTATTCTAGTCTAGATATTGATATATTCTCTGCTTTGAATCTTTCTCTCTCTTACAGCTATAGTAATCATTCTTTGCAGATCGCATTCAGCAATAATTGCTGCTAGAGCCCATACATCCCACTTAATATCACCATCTCTCCAGTCCTCCCTTTCTGGAAAGTATCCAGGAGTACCATAAACGTTGCCAAGTCCTGAAGCTTCAACTCTTTATGATCTATTGAAATCAATTATTACTACTCTGAGAGGTAAAAAGTCAAGCATAATATTCTCAGGCTTCAAGTCTCTATGAACATACCCTAAAGTGTGCAGCTCTTCTATGCCTTTGCAAACATTTGTAACAATAAGAGGTAGCTACTTTGGAACTCTTTAATCTTAAATGTAGTCTCTTAAAGTCATTTAATATAGAGGGAGGCGAAAAACAACATGATCTTGAGCAAACAGTATTGCATAGAGCTTAATTATAAATCTCCACTGTCTATCCCTTGCTTTAGTAAGAGCTTAGTACTCATTGACAAATTCCATTTGATACTTGTCATCGCATTTAAAGTAGTTGAATGGATAAATCTTGTATGCGAACTGCTTATCAATAATGACCTTTTTCTCAAACTTGTCCTCAAGTATAAGATAACTTTCCTTACATTCTTTAACGTCAATTACATTTAAAATAGGAAACTTTAGTGCTTGTATCTTCAAAGTGACTTTCACTATCTCAGAAGCTGGAAGGTTTCTAACTGCTTTAATAAGCTTATTTTATTTCTTAACTCTTTGTTCCAAGGATTCTAAAGGGTCTCTTGGCTTTCTTTTTTGAAGGAAGACCTCACCAGTCTCAGGATCTATGACTTCAAACTTCTTGCCATGATGGTTTTATAGGTGAACTTTTAAATCCCTTGAATGGTTATATTGTTTATTGTAATAAGGGCAAAAATATTTTTCATCTATCTTATCATGCTTAAGATAGAGCTTTGGCTTGTTAGAATGCTACTCTAAGATATGACGCTTAAGAGCAGATTTATAAGTGAAGTTCTTCTCACACTCTTAACATAAATGTAATGCTTTAATTTCTTTTTTCTCTTCCTCCTCTTCAAACATTTTTATTGGAACTTCTCATTGAATTTCTTAGCTCTGCATTTCTATTTAACAACTGAATTGTTATTCAAAGTCTGAGACCTCAGGTTAGAGAATTTCAGGTTCGTACTAGGTAAATGCATCACAAGTCTCAATTTTCTTTTGATTCATGAAGGAAAGTTTTTGTTGGCTAATGCCAAGTAATGCCGCCTTTCTTAGTAAGTTGCCGCTCATTTTATAAATACTATTAATAATAATATAAGCTGTTTAAATTCTACCTTTATATACAAGAGAGCATATCCTCAAAGGTTTAGAGAGGTTTAATGGGAACAGAGTGAGAGACATTAGTTTTATATTTCTAAAATTTTGAGATAATTTATATATTATTCCATCCATTTTATAAATTAAAATGCACCTAAATGTGTTTTGGGGAGTTAGGTCGTGCTCCTAAATATGTTCTCGTAAATTTAGGAGGGGAAGTTTTAAAATTTAATTTTTTTAATGCACCACCTAATACGGTTTTGAACTTTAATTTAACCTCCTAATTAAGTTTTAAATAAATTAGGAGCACCACCTAATTAAATTAATTATTATTAGGAGCAATTTAATGGAAAAAGTTTGATAATAATGGAAGTCAAACTTTGAAGCTTGGAGAAAGTTCCTCCATCTTTATCTATTTATCTGATTCAGGTTGACCTCCAAGTGGATCTCCCTATTTAGTAGAAAAATTTTAGTAAGTTTAGAATGGATATCCATAATTTTAAATTTCATTAACATTTATAGAAACTGGAAACAAGATGGAGTCTATGAATGATGCAATGAAGAGAATTTAATCTCAAGATTTAATAGGAAAATTCAGAAGTAAGGAAGATCTTTACAGATACTTGGTATAGCAAGGTAAGTTTTCACTTATAACTAACTTATTAACCATAGTTGGATTGTTCTTGCCAACACAGGAGGGAACAAAAATATCATTCTTAAAAGCATTGTTAAATGAAGAGAAAAAAGCTTTTAAGTCTGATGAAATTAGAATGATCGAGATACCTAACTACCCTGAAATATCAGTGACAAACCTATATGACGATGCTATGAGTGATCCGGACGTAGCTCTCTACCTTCCATCAAAGCTACAGCTCTCTAATAAGTTGCCAGAGAGAAACTTCTTCTTTGGTGTTCTTGCAACTCTGAAACCTGAGTACTTAAATGAAGTTATTTAAGAAGCTCATAAGAAACACCACAGCATCTCTCCTGAAGAAAAAGAGAAGCAAGGTATTAAAATAAGTTACACCTGGCTGTAGGAACTTCAAAAGCATCCTTTCATCTCAAGTAAGCTTAGTCTTCTAACTTTATAGAAAAACCTGGTACTGCTATATACTTGATGAAAGAGCGCAGCAAATTAAACAGAGAGTGAAAGTCTCAAGTAAAACATGATTGAGTAAGAGGCTCTTCAAAGATTTATAAAAGCCAGAAGAGATGAACATAGATGCAGGAGCTGGCACTAAGAGAAGAAACATGGGCCCAAGCAAGCCTTAAGAGGAAGAAAAGAAAGAGAAGCCAATTCCCTTTACAGGAAAATTTAATATGTGAACTTATTCATTCGTTTAAATCTAAAACTTATTTATAAACACAAAATCTCCCTTCTCTTGCACGTACTTTAGCTTTATCATCGCTGACTCTCTTAGCAGCACTCTTAATAAAATCTACTGTATCTATCTTTAAGTCCTGCATCAAGTGATAGAGTAGCAATTTCTTATAATGACCTTTCAATAACCCCCAATATAATTCAATACCATTGAACTGAGGACTGTAGGGAACATTAAATACAGGTGTTATGTTTAGCCTTTCATATTCCTTCCTTGTGTCTTTAGTTTTATGGACAGATAAGTTATCTACAGACAGAATAATCTCTTAGTCGGCGTACTTATCTCTGAGTTATTGCAAGAACTTTATGTATTATTCGGTCTTTATTGAGCGAGGGTGGATAACATAAGTCTCGAGGCCGTTATCTACGCTTATTCCACCAAGTATTGCATGAGTTTAAACCTTAACCTTTGAATCATATACTTCAATATAGCTATATCTTTTATACCAAGACCTTGATATGAAGGTATTAAACGTGAATACTGCCTCATCAGCGTGTATGAACTTAATGTTATTAGTAATAGCCCTCTGCATTTAATCGAATATATAATTTAAATTATCCTTATAAAATGGAACATTAAAGTCAATCACTCTCTTAATGCGATTGACTGTCTTGTAAGATATTCTTTTATTTTTATATATGTTAGCTATCGATTATGCAGATATGTGAAGCTCAGGAAAATCGCGATGAAACATCACAGCCCTCTAGGCTAGAGAGAAATGAGCCCAGTATTTAAGAGTCTTATCATTAGAAAGATAGTCAGATCAAAACCCCAAAACCCCTTAATGAGGTTTATAAGTGCTTTGATTTGTAGGGAATTCGTTAGGGGTTGGGGTTATTAATAGGTTTTAATGTGAAATTTACAGTAAATGTATTTAATTTAATCACTCAAAATGCACTTTTGGATCATGTGGGAGAGGTCGGAAGTTTATCTTACTTAACCACAACTCTATCTGCTCTATTGATATGTCTGATCTTGAGTTTGGTTTTATTATTATTGATTCTGCCATATGTTTTATTGATTGAGATACTCTGGTTTTGTCTATAAACTATTTGATTCTTTACCTAGTATCTTTCTCGCACCTTGTAGAGTAGTAATCGTTGCGAGGCATTTCGCACTCTATTATTATTGCTGCTAAAGCCCAAAACATCCCATTAAAAGTCACCATCTCTCCAGTCTTCTCTTTCTGGATAATAGCCTTGAGTTCCCATTACATTCCAAGCCTTGAGACTCCCACTCTTTAGACTCTGTTGAAATCGATTATTGCTACTCTTACTGGAGAAAAGTTTATCATAATAATTTCTGGCTTTAAATCTCTGTGAACAAACCCTAACTTGTGAAGCTCTTTAATGCCTTGTATGGTCTGAGTTGCTATTTATCCAAGTTACTTTATGATTCCTTTGATCTGTTATGAAATCTCTAAGAGTCATTTCATAGAGGGGAGTCTGAAAGCCAACATGATCCTTGGCAAGGAGAACAGCATCTAGCTTGATTAAGTAACTGCACTCTTTAAACTTTGCTTGAATGAGTACTTGATACTCATTTGTGAACTCCATCTAATATTTATCATCACTTGAGAGATAGTTGAAGAGATACACCTTGTATGCATACTGATGATCATTGATAACTTTCTTATCAAAGGAGTCTTCTAATATAAGGTAGCTTTAAAGTGAAGTGTCTAGGTCTACTTAGGCAAGAACTGGAATCTTTTTATATTGAATTTTAATCATAATCTTTGTGATTTCAGATGCTGGTAGGTTGCGTGATTTCCTCACATATTCTGATTCACAAGCTTGTTCGAGCTCTACCATTTTCGAAGATTCTCTTGCTTTTCTTTTGTTTAGTAGCTTCAATTCATCTTCATGCTTTTCAATCTCTAAATCTTTTTTTTGTGAGCTTTTAAAAGATGCTTCCTTAAATCTCTAGTATGAGCATACTGCTTATGGCACTCGAAGCAATCACACTTTTCGTCGATTTTATCGTGCTTTAAGTATACTGTTGGCTTGGCTTCTCAATGCTCTTTCATATGTCTATACCAACTAGATTTATGAGCGAAGTCTCTCTCACACTTCTCACAAAAGTATACTTCTACTTCTTCAGTTTGTATAGGAATTTCATTAATACATTTCTCCTTCTCTCTGTCTCCCACACACTTTTTTGCCATTCATTTTCTATTATTAATTTCTATTTTAATAACAGAGACCTCAAGTGATAGCTCTGATAGTTCTTTTTGAGAGTTCATCTCACAGCTATCACACTTTTTATTGACGCCAAAGGTAAGTCTCATTTAGTTTGATGGAAGTGTTGTTGTTTTTCGTAAAATGTTAGCTCTCATATTTAAATTTGAATTTAAAATTATAAAACTGCCTCTATAACTGAGAGCTTATATGATAGCTTATATGAGAGCTTTCCAAGGCTACAAGTTTCAAGGGAAGTTTTAAGTATTATAGAAGATATATGAGTGCTAAGAGACGAACCAGCTCTAAATATAGGTGAGAAAGTAACCATTTTAACTATCAATAATAAGTTGAATATAGCACGTACCAATTTAGGAGGTGCTCCTAATTAAGTACGTACTGTTTAAGGAGGTATTTTGTCAATTTATGATTAAAATTAGGGTGCTCCTAATTAAGTACTAGCATTAATTAAAGCTCCTAATTAAGTACTAGCATTTTAGGAGCTGCTCCTAATTAAGCACGTACCAATTTAAATAAAAAAATATGGAACTATAACAGTAGAAATTGATATCAATCTCTCAAGTTTGAAACCAGTTCTCAAAACCTTCTCCATAACCTACTTAGAGGTTGACCTCCTATAAGATTCCCATATTTAATAGTAAGTTTTACAGAGATATATAATTGAAATCAATAAACTTAAATTTGAATATCATTTCTTAGATCTGTAAACAAGATGGAGTCAATGAATGATGTAATGAAAAGAGTGCAAGTTCAAGAATTGATTCAGGGATTTAGAACAAGGAGGATTTGCACCGCTACCTGGTGCAGCAAGGTAATGAACTCATAGTAACTCATCTTGATTATGTTGTTGGTTTGTTCTTGCCAACGAAGGAAGGTACCAAAATTTCATTTCTAAGGGCAATAATCTGCGAAGAGAAGAAAGCATTGAAAACTTAAGATGTAAAGTTTGCAGAGATTCCAAACTATCCAGAAATCTCAGTGACTAACTTATATGATGATGCTATGGATGACCCAGAGGTTTCGCTGTACCTGTCTACTAAGAAGCAGTTGTCAAATAAACTGCATGAAAGAAACTATTTCTTTGGCATACCTTGCAACAATTAAAGGTGATTACTTGAAAGAAATTATTCAAGAATCTCATAAGAAAAGGTACAGCATCTCTTCAGAAGAAAAGGATAAACAGGGGATCAAGATAAGTGAGAGCTGGCTATCAGAGTTGCAGAAGCACCCATATATTCAAGTAAGATTTGTAGTTTAACTCTTTAGAAAAATCTGGTACTGGCATCTTCTTGAT
>ARYC01006319.1:0-12769 GCA_000711775.1 Oxytricha trifallax
CATGACCATGACCACGGTGACCATCACTTGAAAATGCATTATTTCACTGTTAATTCGTCGAATGACGTCAAAATAGAGCAGTGACCACGACCACCACTCATTTCACCATATACGTGGTCACGTGGTCACTGCCTCCGTGGTCCTCGTGACCATGACCGTGATAATGACCATGACCATGAACACGGTGACCACGTGACCATCACTTGAAAATGCATGATTTCACTGTTAATTCGTCGAATGACGTCAAAATAGAGCAGTGACCACCACCACCTCTCAACTCACCAGATACGTGCTCACGTGGTCAGTGCCTCCGTGGTCCTCGTTACCATGACCGTGACCATGGTGACCATGACCATGACCACGGTGACCATAACTTGAAAATGCATGATTTCACTGTTAATTCGTCTAATGACGTTGTAATAGAGCAGTGACCACGACCACCCCTCAACTCACCAAATACGTGGTCACGTGGTGACTGCTTCCGTGTTCTTCGTGACCATGACCTTGACCATGGTGACCATGACCATGACCACGGTGATCACGTGACCATCACTTGAAAATGCATTATTTCTTTTTTAATTCGTCGAATGACGTCAAAATAGAGCAGTGACCACGACCACCCCTCAACTCACCAGATACGTGGTCACGTGGTCACTGCCTCCGTGGTCCTCGTGACCATGACCGTGACCATGGTGACCATGACAACGGTGTCCACGTAACCATCACTTGAAAATGCATGATTTAACTATTAATTCGTCGAATGACATCAAAATAGAGCAGTGACCACGACCACCCTTCAACTCACTAGATACGTGGTCACGTGGTCCACTGCCTCCGTGGTCCTCGTGACCATGACCGTGATCATGGTGACCATGATCATGACCACGGTGACCACGTGACCATCACTTGAAAATGCATGATTTCACTGTTAATTCGTCGAATGACGTCAAAATAGAGCAGTGACAACGACCACCGCTAAACTCACCAGATACGTAGTCACGTGGTCACTGCCTCCGTGGTCCTCGTGACCATGACCGTGACCATGGTGATCATGACCATGACCACGGTGACCACGTGACCATCCCTTGAAAATGCATGATTTCACTTATAATTCGTCGAATGACGTCAAAATAGAGAATTGACCACGACCACACCTCAACTCACCAAAAACGTGGTCACGTGGTCACTGCATCCGTGGTCCTCGTGACCATGACCGTGACCATGGTGACCATGACAATGGTGACCACGTGACCATCACTTGAAATGCATGATTTCACTGTTAATTCGTCGAATGACGTCAAAATAGAGCAGTGACAACGACCACCTCTCAACTCACCATATACGTGGTCACGTGGTCACTGCCTTCGTGGTCCTCGTGACTATGACCGTGACCTTGGTGACCATGACCACGGTGACCACGTGACCATCACTTGAAAATGCATGATTTCACTGTTAATTAGTCGAATGACGTCAAAATAGTGCAATGACCACGACCACCCCTCAACTCACCAAATACGTGGTCACGTGGTCACTGCCTTCGTGGTCCTCGTGACCATCGTGACCATGACCATGACCACGGTGACCACGTTACCATCACTTGAAAATGCATGATTTCACCGTTAATTCGTTGAATGACGTCAAAATAGAGCAGTGACCACGACCACCCCTCAACTAACCAGATACGTGGTCACGTGGTCACTGCCTCCGTGGTACTCGTATCCATGACCGTGACCATGGTCACCATGACCATGACCATGACCACGGTGACCACGTCACCATCGCTTGAAAATGCATGATTTCATTGTTAATTCGTCGAATGACGTCAAAATAGAGCAGTGACCACGACCACCCCTAAACTCACCAGATACGTGGTCAAGTGGTCACTGCCTCCGTGGTCCTCGTGACCCTGACCATGGTGACCATGACCATGACCACAGTGACAACGTGACCATCACTTGAAAATGCATGATTTCACTGTTAATTCGTCGAATGACGTCAAAATACAGCAGTGACCACGAACACCCCTCAACTCACCAGATACGTGGTCACGTGGTCACTGCCTCCGTGGTCATCGTGACCATGGTGGCCATGACCATGACCACGGTGACCACGTGACCATCACTTGAAAATGCATGATTTCACTGTTAATTCGTCGAATGACGTCAAAATAGAGCAGTGACCACGACCACCCCTCAACACAACAGATACGTGGTAACGTGATCACTGCTTCCGTAGTCCTCGTGACCATGATCGTGACCATGGTGATCATGACCATGACAACGGTGACCACGTGACCATCACTTTAAAATGCATAATTTCATTGTTAATTTGTTGAATAACGTTATAACAGAGCAGTGACCATAATTAACCCTTAACTTACCAAATACTTTATCGCGTGTTTCAGTCATTATTGTATTTTTCAAAAGTATACTTAGACTCATTAATGAAATTTGTGCATTTTTTAAAAAACAACTTTAGTTGGATATTTTAAGTAATCTGTAAACATTATTCTATCTATATATATCTTTGCATATTTTCTTAAGAATAATTTAGTAAGCTATATGTAAATAATTAAAAAACTTTCTTAGACAGTGCTTTTATTTGACCGTTATCACTAAATTTGTAAAACCAACCTTCGAAAATGATTGATTAATAATAATCCTATCTTCAATATAACTTTCATCATTTCGTAAAGATATTCTCGCTTGTCGGACATAAAGAAGTATAAGTTCTTATCTATGAAAACTCTTGTCTTTTTACTTTGTATTTGCAAGTCCGCCACCGAAGTGCATCTTACTTACTCTATTATTAATAAAACTAAAAGATCAATAATTAATAAAACCAAAAGATATTAATAAAAAATTATTGAAAAATACTAATGCAGAGCCAGAAACATTTTGAAATGAAAATTATGCTGGAAGAAAAACTAACTGATTATGCTAGACAAAGTGTGATTATGATATGTACATATTAAATTTATAAAAACGAAATTAAAATAAAAATTAAAGATAAATATAATTTTCAAATAATAAAACAATCCACATAAAAATAAGTAATTATAAATAATATTAATTATAAATGAAAAGCATTAATCTTGATAAACTCAAAATAAATCAATTTAAGCAGCTTTTCTTGTTTGTTAATAACTATTTTCAATTTTGGGAACTAAGCTATTTGCTAAAATTAAAATCAAGCTGTTGGATAAATGATTCATAGAGGGGGGGAAGTTTCTTCCCCGTGCAGTTTCCCGCCCCTGCTAAATTTTCCTGCCCCCAACATTAAATTTAATATTTTTTGGCAATAAAAATATTAGAAACGTATATATTTCTATTTCAATTACCATTATCATATACTTAACAATTTTTTATTAATGTGTAATATTCAAGATACATTATTATTCTTCATAAAATTATGTATTAAAATCAATGCTAAAATAATTGTTTTTTACTAATAATTAATGTGATTTTCATTAAAACGTTAATACATTATCTAAATAGAAATGATATTTGATGCTAGATTAAAAATAACAATATCATAATTGATGATAAAGATTCTTTGAAAATTATAAAATTACATATTTTTATGTATGGGGCAGGAAATTTCCCTCCTTGGTCCATATAAAATTTTGGGTCAGGACACTTCCCCCCCCCCCGATTTATTAAATAGAAGTTGTATTCATGATTTAGACCCTTTTTAAGACATGCTTATAGTTAAATAAAATTAATAGCTAATTGATGATTAAATTGACTACATGATTGTAGATGATTTGAAATCATTAGCTCAAGAGTATTCTCCTCTAAATTTATATGATAATGAAAAGATACAATCACTTTTGTCGAAAAGCAGAGAAGAAGGCTTATAATTATCTTGAAATAGCCCGTTTTAAGAATCAGACTTTCAAAAGATATGAAGTGATGAAAAAAATAAGAAAATCAGAGCGGATAAATTTATTTGATTGTCTTAAATGTTAAAAAAGAACTTTGTCAAGATTTTATTGTAGCTAATTGTTATTAAATTAGAAAGTTAATTGCTGGGTGAGGTACCAATCTCACTCAGGACTTTCTAATAGAGCTTTTTACTATGCTAAGGCCTGCTGAAGGTAGGCAGGGGTTGATGGGTTAACCACATTAGGGGCCAGTATGTGGGGTTCAATTTATCAGCTTCTTCACTTCGAGGTGGCTGCACAATAGGATTTCACTGTATTAGAAGAGCTACCTGGCGTGAGTTCAGATTCCTAGGTAATAGGGAGGAGGATGAAGGTGGTGCTCAGCCTTCAAAAGTGAAATGATAAAAACCATAAAAGCCAACTTTGACGATTTTCCTCCCACACCAGGTCGGGTTATGAAGGCTACCACAGCGAAAGGACAGAGACTACTATCTCAGCAGAGGTGGAACCTGGTAAGAGTTTTCGTCATTCTCCCTTTAATTGTTTACAGGAAGCTGATCTCTGAGAGCTCTGCGGGTGATATTCCAAGTTCTCTTGGCTCTTATCTCGTATGCATCTCGGAAACAGAAAGAGGTGGTTTTTCGGAGTTTTTCTACTTCATGACTGTTACGTCACAGAATTGCGACGTCAACTCACTCAGATGCGTGAACATCACGACTAAGATTGATGGTTTGATTTTAGTAATAAACAGTGAATATGTTAAATTTTTAATTTTAAGCTTACTCATTAATCAATTGTAGCCAATTAATTTAATGCCGTCAAGATAATAACGCAAAATTAGTAGAAAGTTTTTAATCATTTGAAAATTTCAAATGTTTAATTTCGAAGTGACATATTTATCATATAAATGTAACCCGATTTTCTTTGTCAATGAAAAGTTAGATGATTTTGAAGTTTAACTTGATGAGTACAGCGAAAGCGGAGAATTCTTAAATAATTTTTATACAACTATATTTTATACTGGCATAAGGATACATTTAAAAATAACAGATCCAAGTGCTAAAAATGTAAAGTATATCAACCAACTAAGACTACAAATCTATTAACTATCTATAATTGAATTAATTGAAGTATCACTTATTTATTAAATTAAAACTTTGAAAGTTACGCTTATATTTAAAATAATGAATGTTACAACTCAAATGGGTAGATATATTGGTTAAGAGTCAATAGATTGAAAATATAGCCATATCTACTTTAGGATATCAAAGGTTAGTGTTCACTATTTGGTTCAGACCTTTTTATATAATTAAGTTGAGAAAATTAAAATGATTCATAGTAAAAGATTTTATATATTCTTTAGAATAAAATATTTAAGGACTGTCTATTTTAGCATTCTTTTATATATTAATATTCTCATTTTCAATGTTAATTTTTTATAAGAAATGCTTGATTTATACCAATATTAATAGTTAAAATCCATCATACTTACATTTTTCTATTTTTCATTAATTAAAGTTATATGTTCTCAACAAATTTAATCAGAATTATCTGAGTTTATTAAATCTTGCTAATTTATTGGATTTTAATTTTCAGTATAAACTTTTTATTATATAGAAGAAAAAGAAGATTATTATGCAAGAGTTGTTTAATTTCAAATATATAAAATGAAATTATTATATTCAAGTAGATTCATCACATGAGGTTTGTTAAAAATGGGGATTATCTTTGAACAAATATATGAGTTAATACCAAAATCCCCAAAAAGAAATCTTAACATTTACCCAAGATCATATTTAAATTGATGATTAATTTATTAAAATTAGGAATCTTAAGAAAAGGTAAATTAACCTCGTGCCTTAAGAATTTAATTGATTTGATTACCACCAAGATTTATTAGTAAAGAAAAAATTATATTTTTTCGAAGATTTTTAAAGGTTATTTAAGTTGGCTGTTAGTTTCTTTTTCTAATATGCCCAAATGATTATATATTGGGCTACTCTGTACATAATTTTAGATATAATTAATAAAAATCCAAACTCATTGAGGAAATATTCATTTGTGAGAAGATTAATTTTATTTACAAATCCTTCAAGAAAGTCAAAGAGATATATAGTAGCCCAAAAGCTATATAATATCATCATTAGTAAAGAAAGAAAATGCAAGGATCCGACAAAACGGATTTCATATTCATGTTCAACGAGGCCAAAATGACAAGAATCATTATTTATGGAATTCTCTCATTAAGAATTAAAATGTTTATTTTAAACCATTTTAAATTGTTTCAAACTCTAATAAATTATTTTACACTTTTTTATATCAGAAATTAATATTTTAAACATATGGAATAATAGATGTTACTTTGTAAATGAGAGTTCCCATGTGTTTACTAACATAGATCCTTATATTTAATGGATATGCTTAATTGAATTTCATTTCTCGGGAAGGAATATATAAATTCTTCAATTAATGGTGAAAGGAATCAAAGATAAAAATGCAGTATCTAAGTAGTTTGATAGGACAAAATCAACTTTGATAGCCTTAAAATTATTATTGTAGTTCTAAAATCAATTTTGGTTATATTAAAAATTAATTCTATTAATTCGGACACTTGAAAGTAATTAGTCAATTATTTAAAATGATAATATAAAAATTAGTATTTTAAAAGCGATTGTAGCGCGAATTTATTGACCATGAGCGAATTTGATTTAAATAATCGTTTTAAAATTTGAATACATTAATACACAATTTTTTAATCAGTAAAAATTAAGGAGGATTAACATTATTATAGGTAATCTAATTAATTTCAGTTTCACTTTAAATGTCTGAGATAAATAACAAAACTTAAAATATTTCTATATTGCGAATTTTATAAATTAATCATTCTTTCAAATTTCAGTTGAAAATTTTGATTACACTTTTAAGAAATATATTAATACTTTGGATACATCACAAAGTTTTGAAACTAGGTGATGCATTACCTAAATTTAAAATGTTGGTAATGCATCATTTAATTATACATTAAATTAAATTACTAAAATTCTTAATATAATTTGCTTTTTATTAGTATATTTAATAAGTTATCTGTATAATTAATAACTCTATTTGAGTTTAAAAATATTTGAAAATAGAAAAATCAGAATTAAAGATAAATAACGTTAATCAGAGATAAAGCAGTCACTTTAACCCATTAAATTATCAATAAATTTTTATATAATACTTTCATAATTGAAACAAATTTTTATATTATAAATAAGCGAAAAATGGTAATTAGACAGAGAGGTCTTATAAGATGAGGCACAGCTCTGGTGCAACTTGCATCACGTAGAGACTAATCTTGCAACGATATTTTTCCGAGTTCCCAAAAGCAGAAGCACTCACTAGTCTTAATCTCCTATACTTCTTACTTCAATATGCTCGTCACTTCAGGGAGGATTGGTCCACTCAATTATCACAGCATAAGGTTGTACTCAGAGTTATTAGCAATTTATAGTTACTTGAGCTGCCGAGATGAGATAAGGGGAGTAAATTTTATTCAAAAGAATTTAGCTTAGATCTTTTTGGATGCTGATGGTCCTGTTACTAATAATACACGTTTCCCAAAAGAGTATCAAGGGTCATGAAATACTGATACTCCCGTGAGCAACTTGCACATGAGATAATAAGTAGCCTGGTCAAGAGATATTCCTGGGATTCTCCATGCAGAGCACAGAGACAAACTAATGTCTCTAGACACTTTGGCCGTTGTAAAGAGATACTCCCGGTATCTAGTTACGAAGTCTGTGTAAAAAGTTACAGCACCTGAAACAATTTGGGAAACTAAGATGAGATATTTTTGAATATGCCTGCCCTGCTCATCCTGGATGCTACTTCTAATATATTGGGACGATAGGAGCACGTAGTATGCATGGAGGGATCAGTCACAGATGTGGGTCACTTGACTGGCATGATTGAGAATTGAGTGGGTTTCAATATTAAGCGAGTATAATTAAAATGTGGAGACTGTTAAAATTAAATAAAAAAAGAGATCAAATAAAATTATGATCATCTCAATACACAAGAATTAAGATCAAACAGTCAATAATTTGAATTATGTTTGAATAGATCTTTAATTAACTTTAATGTATCAATCAACTAACTAAAAATGGAATTTTTGATTTTGTCAATTTTTCTGACTTTTTGTATTTATTATTCATCGATCAATTAGATGCTGTAGCTGATCTTCAAGTTTTTTCATAACTTTCATAGATACCTTCAGGATATCTTCCTCAAAAAATTTAAAGTGAGGAGAGTCAAAACCCCAACACCCCTTAGTGAGGTTTATATGTGCTTTGATTTGTAGGGTATAGTTGGGGTCTTATTGGGGTTAGTAGAGAAATTAGGCCAATTTCCAAAATGAGAAATAGAAATTAGCGAAATTTACGGTCTATTTATGATGAGAAATATTTAGATTTACTGCTTAAGCTTAGGTATGGTACAAGTATTAATATAGACTAAGTCAAACCAGTAATAAATTATGCAGCTATAGCAAAGTCCTACACAAGAGTGCCTCAACTGTTAGGTATCACTGCTTGCTAGCTGTTTAGCATTATAATTCAGGCACTTGAAAGCATAATGCAAGAAAATAAAAGTTCTCACAGCACCATATTGACTACCTATGCGACTCGAAGACTTTAAAGTATTGGGCACACTTTCCACTAGACTAGCGAGCTGTAATGTTTCATCGCAAGTTTCCTGACATGCGTATCTCTCCATAAACTATAGCCAACATTTATAAAAGAAATGGTATTACTTTCAAGCTGTCAACAGAGTGAAGAGAGTGATTGATTTTACAGTGCCATTTTATAGTAATAATTTAAACAATATATATGATTAAATGCAGAGGGATATTGACAATAACATCAAGTTCAAACACGCTGATGAAGCTGTGTTTACCTTCAACACCTTTATTAATAAGTCATGGTACAAGAAGTATGATAACATAGAGGTTTATAACTAAAAGTAAAAGTAGTCACCCATGCAATCTTAGCTAGTATTAGCGAGGATATAGGTCTAGAAAGTTATGTGATTCATCCTCGCTCTATAAAGCGAGAGTAATATATAGAGTTCCTACATAAGCTAAGAGATAAATACAACGATTAAGAAATTATCCTGTTTGTTGACAACTCTCAGTTCATAAGACTAAGGAGTTAAGAAAGCTTATGAAGAGTTAAACATTACTCCTGTATACAATGTTCCTTACAGCCCTTGATTTAATGGAATTGAATTCTACTGGAGTTAAATAAAGACCTACTACAAGAAACTGCTGCTATATCACCTAATGCATGACTTGCCTATAGATACAGTAGACTTGATTCAGAGTAGCTGCAAGAGAGTAAGCATAGATAAGACAACAGTTTGTGCGAGAGAAGGAAGAATGAATGTTTATAAATAAGTCTAAGATTTAAATGAATGAATAAGTTCACATATTAAATTAACCCAGAAAGGGATTAGGCTTCTCCTTCTTCTCCTCTTCTTATGGCTTGCTTGGGCCCATATTTATTCTCTTAGTGCCAGCTCCTGCATCTATGTTCATTTCATCTGGCTTTTAAAAATCTTTATAAAGTCTCTTGCTCACTTCATGAATAGTCTATGACTTTCTCTCTGTGAACCTTTGCATTTTCTTTCAATAGGAATAAACCAGTTCCAGGTTTCAATACAAAGTTATGAATCAAAGCTTACTAGAGAGGTAAAAATGCTTCTTAAGCTCCGCAAGCAAGGTCTCACTTATTAGTATGCCTTGCTTCTTTTAATCTTCAGGAGAAATAGAGTAGCGTTTCTTGTGAGCTTCTTCAATGATATCTCTGAGATAACTCTCTCTTAAAGTGCCAAGAACACAAAAGAAGAAACTCCTTCCTAGAAGCTTGTTAGAGAGTTGTTTCTTGGTAGGAAGATAAACTACCAACTCTTCATCTTTCATCGCATCATCGTAGAGATAAGTGACTAAAATCTCTGGGTAGTTTGGTATTTATATCAACTTAATTTCATTGTTTTGAAGGCTTTCTTCTCATCACACAGTATAGCTTTTAAGAAAGAAATTTTGGTACCTTCCATCGTTAGAAGGAATAATCCCACTACAGTATATGATTAAATAGTTATTACATGCTTACCATGTTGAGTCAGGTATCGATAGAGATCTTCCTTACTTCTAAATCTTGAGATCATTTCTTAAGCTTAAACCCTCTTCATTGTAGTACTTATAGATTCCATCCTTATTCCTTCTCTTCTTATTGAATTTCAAATTATAACATATAGACTTCTGGATCCTATTGTTTAAAATCTTACTATTAAATATGGACATCTTATAGAAGGTCAACCCTGAAAGATAAGTGGAGAAAGTTCGCAGAAGCTGTAACAAACTGCAGAGATGGAGCTCCAATTTTATCAATTTAGTTCCATTAAATTAGTACTAAATTTGTTTAAATTTAATTAATACTGGTACTAAATTCTTAAATTTTAATGGTACCAATTTAATAGTACCAAAACTTAATTAGTACCTACTTTTAATAAAGTGAAGTTTTAATGGAAAAGTTCCAATCTAGTTCAAAACCTAATTGGTACCAGTACCAACCTGATTTTTTCAATGTTGGTACCAAATTAAAAATATTAAGCATGAAATTAGAGAAGTTATAGTTATAAACTAAGTATAAATATGACTTCTAACACCTTATTATCAACTATTATTGCTGCAGTGTCAACTCCTTTACAGTGTAACTATAACTAGAGAGGTTATAAGAGCATTATAATAGAAATTTAAATTTGAATTTAAACATGGCGGCTAACTTAAATCGTAAGGCAGTTTCTCTTGGAACAGGTTAATCATTGCTCAACTTTGCCTCCTCCAAGAAACCAGAAGTATTATATTGAAAAGAAAGTTAAACTAAGAGCTCTAGATTTTGAAGATGAGGTCTTTAAAATTTAAGTTTAAAACAAGAAGTAGAGTGCAGAGATGGGAGTTTAAACAAAAGTTGAATTGGTTGAGGAAGATAAGGAACAGCAAACAACAGAAAAATTTAAAACATTTTAATGTGAAGACTGCTTAAACTTCTTCTCAACTGAGTCTATCTTGAAGAGGCACATTAAAGAGGTACACCCTGGCAAGGCCAAGATCTATTTTAAACATGACAAAGTGGATGGAAGGTACCAATGCACAACATGCATGAAGTCTTTACACTCACTCAGCTAAGGTTAAGAAGCATATGCAAAAACATCATCTTAGCGAATTCTTGATTTAAGATTAGGAGACTTAATAACTTGTACCTGCTATAAGAAAATCAAAAATTCTTGATTCTTAAAGAGACCTACAGGAGAAGCTCAAGAGACAGTGTCGCTTTGAATCAATGAACTAGCCTGCAGATCATACTGTTTTAGCATGCTTCCAAGCGAAAGCAATGAGTATTCCTGCATTAAATGCAATTGAACTTTGTAGCTGCATTTAAAATTACTTGCACATAAGTGTGCCTAACAAGGCAAAGCTTATAGTAGTTGATGAGTATGCATATAAGGTATACCCTTTCAGCTATCTAATTAAAAATGAGCAGTATTAAAATGAGTTTGCAAACGAATATATGATTCTTAGAGAGGCTTAAAGAAGAGATTGCAAGAACTTGCTTAAGTTAAATGGTGTTATATTAAGCTATAGTTTCATCGCACTAAGGCTCAAGAAATTTGAAATGACTTAAAGAGACTATCTATATCATAATAGACATCCTGTTGACTTAAATGATATTCTTACAGATATGATTAAGGGTGTCAAGGAGTTGCATGAACTTTGATATGTTCATAGAGATTTGAAGCCTGAAAATATTATGCTTAACCTCTGCCCTTTAGAAGTCGTAGTTATCGATTTCAATAGAGCCTTAAGATAAGAGATAGTGACTTTGAAAAAAGTTCTTGGCACTCCTGGATACTTCCCAATTAGAGAGAAATGAACTAATAGCTCAGTTCAGTGGGATATATGGGCAATTGCCGCTATTATATTAAAGAGCGATATGGAAAGTATTTCATACTTTGGAACAAAGCACAAGAAATAATCAATAAGTTTGGCTGCTAAACATATAAAATAAGAAGAAATCTGCGATTAAATTAAGAAGATAGTTGAGATGGTCATAGTTAAAGCTCCAGCATATCCAAGATAATCATTAGATGACATTCTAGAACAACTAAAAACAGCGAGATTCAAGAGGTATCACAAAGACAAGCAGATAAAATTTGTTTGAGTTAAGCACATTAATACTCGTTAAATATTCATTAAATTTATATAAAACCTGCATTTTGTCTACTGACCCCAATAAGACCCCAACTATACCCTACAAATCAAAGCACTTATAAACCTCACTAAGGGGTTTTCGGGTTTTGAATGTCTCTCTAGAATTAAAAAATTTAACAAGAACCAAAATATAAAAAACGCTAAAATGTTAAACAAAGAAGAATTTTAAAAGTATCGATTACGAAATTATTTGAGTTTGATGGAGTTATCTTAAAAATAACTAATGTGTTTGATATAAAATATCGAATATGAAATTTTTTAGCAAGTATATTCAAAATGTAGAATTTGCTACAAGTAAATTCAAAAAACGATAGAATTAGAATTATATTAAATCAAATTTTTTAATTATTGCTAAAATATAATTGATCTGGGAAAATTCAAAAATAAAATAAGGATATTAAATATAAATAAATATAACTGCCTCTAATTAGAAATACTCCTAATACAAATTTGATTTATATTAATTTAACAGTAATCTATTTAAATTAAAAAATTATATTAATTGTACAGATTGAGCAGATTGTGCAAAAATTTAATTGCCCAACAAGGGTCGGTTGTGTGCAGATATATTTATA
>ARYC01006320.1:0-14945 GCA_000711775.1 Oxytricha trifallax
AGTATTTCTTCAGAAAAGAAAGCCAAGAGACCCTTTAGAATCTTTGGAGCAAAGAGTTAAGAAAGAGAATAAACTCATTAAAGCAGTGAGAAATCTCCCTGCCTCTGAGATAGAAAAAATTACTCTCATGATGCATGCACTCAAGCTTCCAATATTGAATATAAACTGAATTTTTTAAAATAAGCAAGAATGTAAAAATAATCAAAATTATTTCCATCAATTATTTAACAAACTTAATTAATAGAAATTTATTAAAGTTATTTTATAGTTCATTTAGGTTCTCTTCTCATCTTATCTGTCTCATTGCCTAGGTAAACCAATCAGTTTCTTCTGTTAATAAAAGTTCCAAAAATATCCAATAACCATCCTCAAGGGCTAAGCTGCTCAATCATTTCATAAACCAACTCAGGCTTTTATGATGTTTATCTCCTATAGTCTAGAACCCCGTTTTTGACTCTTTGCAAGTTAAATATCTCAGATATTTAATATCCCCTTTAACCCCTATAATGCACTCCTCTATACTGTGAGATAAGTATCTGCCTATACCGTGAACCAGTGTTTCCCCATTGTCAGTCTTGAACCATTCCAAGTGAGTTGCGATTCTGTACCCTCTTCCTTCTAAGAATGATTCACACATTTTTCTTTTTGAATTAGTTGTCCATAAGAAGAAAAATCCTTTGTCCTAAATTAGTTCAACTGGCATTGATAGTATTTATTCTTCTGTCATGGTAGGATAGGGTAAGTTCAGGGCTGTGTCTGGATGAGGAGGGTCGCACATTACAATGTCAAATAATTTTCCCACATTTAATTGCAAAATCAAAGTTTTTAAATTCCACCATACTTCATGCTGCTTGACATCCCCGTAAATTCCATGGAACACTGCTTCATCGTGATTTTTCTTTTTTTGGTGTTTATTAAGGTCCTTTCTCTATTTGTAGCGTTTATTGCAACTGCAAATATGCTAATAATTTGACTTTTTAATCAATTTCTGCTTCTGATGATTTCTTGTCACATGCTGATTAATATTGTCAATTTCATCTGATTTGTACTTCTTGGGCAGTTCTTGTAGTATGGGCACTTGTATTTACCTTCCCTATCTTATATATACCGAAGCTGATCATTTGATTTTTTCATTTTTGTATTCACAAAAGTTACTACTGAATAGAATATTCATTACTTTATATATAAACCCCAATACGTATCGTACAGCAAAGAATTTGTAAGTTGATAAAAAGTTTTAAGCTATATCGATAAAATAAGGAAATTTAAAAAGGACAGAATTTAAGCGTTAATTTGAGGGGACCGATCTCGAGAATTAGCTAAAATAGCATTATTATCGTGAAATAAATCAATTAATCAACTTTGCTCATTTCTTTATGATTATATTAATATTTATATATTTTTAGGTACTCTACAGCATTTAAGCTGTTTTGCAGTAGAGTACCTTAATTACATTAATTTTGAAATTATTTAATTTAAATGCTTTAAATAAATATGTCATGATGTTTTTACAAAAAGTAATGTATAAATTAATTGTGAATATAAAATGCGAATAAATTATAAAAGTTGCTATAATAAGCTACAAGACTTAAAGATCTAATATTTTTCTAGATCATAAATTTTAATAATTATAATTAACTAATAAATTTTAATTTATACATTACTTTTTGTAAAAACATCATGACATATTTATTTAAAGCATTTAAATTTAATTTATTTTAAAATTAATATAATTAAGGTACTCTACTGCAAAACAGCTTAAATGCTGTAGAGTACCTAAAAATATATAAATATTAATATAATCATAAAGAAATGAGCAAAGTTGATTAATTGATTTATTTCACGATAATAATGCTATTTTAGCTAAATGCAAAAAGAAGGGTTGGCACTATCACGGCTCTTACAAAGTTTGAATATGATTAGATTAATATGATTAGATTAGTGTGATTTTCAATTTTAAGTTCAGAGCAGTTTGAAATCAAGTAGGTTGTCGGGGCCGCTCTGAGATTTTCAAAATTGGTATACTATTATACCGGCCTGTCCCCAATAATCTAGTGCTTTGGCTTAAGCCAAAAAGCATTTTTTAGGGTCAAAACTGAAGACCCAAATTTTCGATTTCGGGTGCCATTAACTTCTAGATATTCTCGTCTTCACATTTCTACTGGCCATTATTCAGTTATGGACGGGGAAAGGTTTGAATTTCGAAAGTTGCCGCGGATTTCGACATTTTTCAAAAAGCCAATTTTGGGTTTTGCCCATCTTGAAAATTCCTAAAATATATCACAGCTCTTCAACCACCCACCTCCAGGCAACTCTAAGCTACTCGTTTAATGAGTTATAGTGAATAATCATTATTTGTCTTGGTTTGGCAGTGAGTCAGCCATAAATCCGGAGGATATAAGCAAAAGAGTGTTTTTTTCATATAGTTAAGGATCAATAATCCAGTCGAAATTTTAATAATCCAGTGGTTTAATAGTAAAATACAGTCGAATTAATCATTAAAATTAAGCATAAATCAGATGAATCCAGCCACTGGATTTTAGAAAACCTCTGAAATCAGCCTTCAATAACTTTTGATGGCGAGTGCTGGTAAGCTTAAATCTTCGATATTATCTTCTATTTAGAAGGTATAAATGATTTGCAAGTGCCGCAGGAGGCACCCGATTAGTCAAGCTCAGATTGGATTTTTGAAAATCATCAAGCCAATGGAAATTTTGAAGAAAATTTTAAAGCCAAGGGCATTAAGTTTGAGTATTAAAATGCGCAAGACAGCGCTAAAATCAACCGTGCTAAAGAATTTCTGCAATAAAATAACTATAACTTGAAAATGCTGCTGTAGGCAGGCGGATTTTGCAGGTTATAATAAAACTTTTGATTTTAAGTAGTATGTGAGAAAGTATATAAATAACAAAAAGCCAAAGAAAGATCAAGCACAGCCATAAGAGTAAATCCGTGGTATCATAGCCTCTAGATGTTACTGTTGCTATCGAAGAGCTTAAGGAGAGTGAATAAGCTACGAATCTCAGCTTTGCAAGTGTTTAAAATCAAAATAAAGAACCCTTACCTCAACTCTTTATTAACTATGGCTCGAACCCCGCCCCCCCCCCACCCGTCATTGGCCATGAGATTCTCATAAAGCACTTCGAAAGTTTCAAGAATTCTTAATATTATTAAAGATCTTGCATTTTGCAAGAAATAGTTACTCGAAACACCCAGTCACTTTTCTCCTTCCTAAGCAATTTTGAGAACGTTAGTGACCAGAAACTAAGCAAGAACTTGTTCTCATTGCTCGTGGATTTAATTTAGAGCAATATTAATTTAGATGAAGACTCAAAGCCACGTATCCTTTTAGCTGCTCTTGGTTATTATATGGGAGAAAGAGTATAAATCGAAGATGAATTAATTCAAGAATCAATCTTATTATTAATACGCTCACCTAATACGAGACAAGCTCTAGCTTTAGCGAACTTTGTATTCTTTAATTCAGTTGTAGCATTTACTAAACAGCTTGCACCAGTGCAGAAATTGGATTCTACTCTCCCCTATATTATACAATTAATGGGTTAAACTTGGTAATTATTCGCAGTCGACTCTCAAGTTTAAAAGCTAATACCTACTTCATTCTTTATCTTGAATGTGCCTTTCATGACTCTACTCAAGCAAGACTGTGGCTTGCACTTAATAAGAGACATACCTGTAGAATACACAGAGTACTTCGTAAGAATTTGTGCTCTCTCTTGCTCTCCTACAGTTGAAGCTCTCAAAGATTATATATCAATTACTAGGGCTACTTTCTTACAGAAGTAAGAGGTTATTGATTCAAACATTATGGTTTACTTTATGAAAGGCCTTGCATAAAGGCTGCAGAGCAGAGACGAGCAGTGGGTAGGCAAAGTAGAGTAGTTCAAGAAGCTTCAGCAGCAAATCATAGAAGCTTAAATTGAAAAGAATGTGAGTGTGAGCAACAGCATCATTGAAAATTGCCTTAATGGCGACTGCTCTGAAATTCAAAGAATTTTACACTTACCCAAAAATATGGAGGCTTTCTCTGATAAAACAATTGTAGACTTACTTCAACTCTTTGAGAACGCTAATATCTCGCACATGTTAGCTCGTGCTTTCAATTCATAGCCAAGGAATGAAATGTTAAGTGTAAGTAATGACTTAGAAAAGCTGCAGCAAAATCTTGGCTTTAAGTTATATAGTTCTCAAATTTTGTGCATTAACTATATTTGAGAAAACTTGCACGCAAACCATTTAATACATTTTGGTATTGGTAATGGCAAGACCTTGATCTGCGTTGCGTTAGCCATTCTTATAGCTCTTAAAACGAAGCTATCCGTAATCATAGTTGGCAAGAATGAGCACTTAGTGCAGAGAGATTACCAAAAATTTCAAAAAGTTATCAGTGCAATGGAACTTGACTCAAACCATAATTTCTTTGCAAAAAGTACAGGCATTTATTTTTTCACTCAACCACAACTCAAGAAACAAATGAAGGCTGCTAAATTCATGAGTGTGTGGCACGATAGCATCGTGCTTATTGATGAATACGACTGGATTCTCTTCGATGGCTCCGCTGACAACATTATAAATCAACTAAATTTTTACAAGCAAGCAAGAAGTATTATTGGATTTTCAGGAAGTCATCTTTCTCTAGGTGAAGAAAATTGTCTTAGTTTAGCTTTGCATAGCACACCTGTAGTATTCCCTACCCTTGATAAACTGTAAGGAGATAAGAAAACTTAGTTACCAGACTTGCTCATAAGTTCAAATCAAGGAGATTACTTACAAAGAATCATGGAAATCATAAAGGATTAAGTAGCTGTTTCACCAGTTTTAATAGTGGCTTCAACAAATTACAGTGCTATTGAAATAGGTTTAGAGAAATCCGATTTTGATTTCATTAGTTTCAGCCAATCTCAGGCGACTGCAATTGAATCTGTGCTTGAAGGCAGGTATTTAATGAGAAATGCAAGCAAAATCTACGGGGTTTACTTGCTCAACGAGCCACAGGGGAGAGGAACAGATATCCAAACTAATGATGAAATCGATTAAAATGGTGGTTCATATTTAATCATTGCTGATGTTTTCTCACAAAGATCTGAAGAATAAATCATTGGTAGAATTGGGAGACTTAAGACTAAAGGCAGGTGGTAGCGAGTATTATATAAGCAAGCTTCTAAAGATAGTGCAGAGCAGCTGCTTATAGTTGAAAAGAAAGAGATGGAGCTTATACTTGCTCGCAAGCACAATTAGTATAATCAATTTTATAAAATCGATTAGAAGCAATGGAAAATTTTCTTGAATAAAACCAGGTGCCTTAAGAATAAATTACTGCAGAGCTTTCAAACGAATAGGAGCAAGATAATATTGTAAGAGAAATCGTTAAACATATTGTATCTCTCACTGAGAAAGCTTACAGTGAAGCAAGCAACCCAGCAGCAGTAGTGAAGCAAGATAATCTTGAAGAAGAAAAGGGGCCTTAATAAATTGAAGAATAAGGTGAATAAAGTAAGTTGGGTTTTTATTAACCTTCTCTCATAGAGCTTATTGAATAGAAGATGAGTTAAAACCTTGTGCTTCAAGATAAACCATTCGAGCAGGTATAGCAATTGGTGCACAGGAGTTTAAAGTGGTAGCACCATGAAATTACTAAGGCTCAAAGCAGAGAGAGATCCAAAAGTAAAAGCAGTTCTGCAAGTTAAAAGAGAAGATTATTGAAAGGTTAACAGAAGCTTGAATTAATCAAAGAATAAAATAAGAATTGAGAGTTGGTTACTCGTCGCAGTGCTAGAGATAAAACATTCACTTGCACTTATACAGAGGCTGCCAGAGAACGAAGAGACAATGGAAAGATGGTTGAAGGCAGACTCGAGTGAGAGAAGGCACTTTAAAAGCGACATAAACCATAGAAATTCAGAGAGAAAACCAAGATTAAGAATATGAGATTTATCTTAATTTTTTAAAGCAATTCACCATATTCAAGATTTTGCTATTAATAGCATATAGAGAATCGTGGAGGAATAGAAGCAGCAAGCACTCAGTGTCTCATGTTTGGAGATTGATTTTGCATGTCTAAAGGTTACCATTTGCATAAACTACTCTTCATCTTGCGTAAGTCAAGCAACTCACTTTCCATATTATCATGTTATTGCTTCAACTTTTTAGTTTACTGCAAGAATTCCTGCTTATCTTATTTCAAAGCATCTTCATAATCCTTTACCTCCTCTAACTATTCACGGGTTCTCTTTCTTTTAGATGAATCCTTAACGAGATTCACAGCCTTACCTCGCTCAGCTACACAAGAAATTAAGAGAGAGTAAACTTACTGCTAAAGTTAAGGCATCTGCTGAGAGCGTCCACGACCTCGGGTCTCATTTCTATAACGAGATATCTATTTTACTCGAGCTTTTCTCTTCGTTAGAGCATTGCATCATGAATCATCTGGGAGACACCGTCGGTGTCTAAGGTGAAGAGCAAATCGCAGATCCATTATCTGTCAAGGTGGACCCAATCTCGTTCTTCAGGCAAGTATTGCAGCAGTCTTGAAGACCCTCTTGCATAATCGAGAAAGTCTTGAACTGTAAGTCCATCGATTTGAGGCACTGCTGGCACCTTAACTGCGTCTCTTCTTACGTACTATATTAACAGTTACAGGGTTAAGCTAGGGTTTACGTCTTTCTCTGCTCTTATGATTTACTTAAGGAAATAAATGTTGGTGGAGTCCGCTTTTGGTAAGAAAGCGTGGCAGTCTTGGGCAAGAAAGTTGTATAGCTCTTTCTTACTTTTGCAATTCTGGGCGAGTTCTGAAACATTGATACCAGTAAGTTACTATTGGTTCATTAAACTTTAAAATTAAGGTGCCTTAAACCATTTTATATAGTCCAATTTTGATTCAGGAAGACACTACCGTTACTAAAATCAGAGAGTGCTTTTCATAATAATGAAATCGTACCAGCACGATCCAATTTCCGCTAGCGGAATTCTTACCAGCACCAACACAATTCATTATAATTAAATTTAAGAATCCATTGATGGAATAATATTCTAAAAAACGACAGTCTAGACTGTCAGAATTCTTTAGGTTAGAAGATAAAGATTATGATGGCAATAGTTCAAGTGAAGAGCAGAGCTCTTCTAGTGGTTCTGAAGATTCAAAAGATTATGCAGAATACTTAACAACTAATATGCTTTACTAGAGGAACATAACTCTTGCGATGTGAGCATAGAAGAAGTGAGTGAAAAGGATATGATTTATTTATTCAATGAAATTAGAGATGAAATTTCAGAGTTTGAAATCGATGGATTTATCATAGATCCCAAAGAAAAGTATAGAGAAAGAATTAAAAAAGGAGCTAAAGAATCATTACTTAATGATAATTAAATTAAGACTCTTGGTTAGTTAGTGCTAAAGCTTTACACTGAGTATAAAGAAATCGGATTTAGAACCCTAGAGTATGATGGATAGTGCTTAAGATTTTGATTTTAAAGCTCTAGAAGCTAAAGTTATAGAAAATCATAAAGTCAAAAATTAAATTCCAATTTTTGGTTAGCACACACAATTGGATGCAATAGTTCCTCGTAGACTACAAAAGTAATTAAGGAAAGAGAAATAATTGTAAGAGAAAGAACTTAAACTTGCAGAGGAATCACTTAGATTAAGAGTTTCAGAAAAGTTAACTTATTTCTAAATAATGGATAGACTTGGCATTTCACACTATAAATTAAGAAGGTACTTAAGAAGCCCAGTTAAGAAAGCTTAATTCTGGAATCTAAAATAAATCAATAGAAGCAAGTATAAGAAATTGCATAGCAGAGCACGCACTCATATCGTTAATATGTTAATGTATAACACTTAACCAGTGCAGGTTTCTGATATACAGCAAAGCTTACAGAAGAATATATAGTTAAGGTGTAGCAAGTAAATGATTAGAAGATTCTTGAAAAATGAATTAATGATGACTTATAAATAAATCAAGTAGATTTCAACTTTGCACAATAGCAACAGTAGTAAGTTATATAGATAGTACGCAGCCCAGTAATTCGTGGAACACTTAAGTAAGGGTAGAAGAATAATCAATATTGATGAATCAACTCTTAACTAAACAGATTAAAGACACAGAGGTTGGACTGCTCCTTATGTAAAAAATCGAGTTACAAATTCATAGAGACTTAAGTAAATGAATTTAATTATTGGAGTTTCAAGTACAGGAGAGCTGTACTAAACAGTTAATCATGGAAGAACAAACTAGCACTTATTTATGTACTTCTTGTGTAAACTAGTTAATGTATTGGATTCAGTTGACACGAGCTGGAGAGAGAATACTATAATTCTACTTGATAATGCCCCTTATCACAGATCACAAAAGTATTATGAATAAATACCTTGATTTGGCTTTGCCAATAATGTTTTTAGGGCCTAATCACTATAGGATTGCACCTGTTGAATTAATGTACTCGTGAATTAAAAATAGAGACCTTAATCCCCTCAATACAAGAGCTTAATCAAAGTAAAACTTATTATCAAATTGACTTTTAATATAGAGGTTATTTGGCAGCTTTTATGAAAGAACTGGGAATGAATATAAGCAGAATCAATTAAAATTTGGTAAGACGCTGCTTTTATCATGTTCTTACAGCAGCTTTGGAATCTATATCTCTTAAAGACTTGTGAATCCATATTAGTTATACTAAGTAAGAGATCAAATTAATAAAAAGCCAAGCTAAATTTATTGCTTGAATTATTGATTTTAATTGAGATAAATTGATAAGTTTAAATTTAGAGATAAAATTATGTTAAGACAATTAATTTATTTAAAAAGTATTTTAAATAGAAACTTAATTTATTAACTTAATTAAAATATGTCAGAGGAAATTTATAAGAATAAATTAAATAGCTTTTGAGTATTTCTCATTTCTAGTATATATATAGATAACTTATTATCACTTTCACCATTTTATATAGATAAATTAAAGTAAGTATATTTACAATGAAAATTTTTGAAAATGAAACTAAAATTAGAATATAATTAAACAAATTATAAATAACAGTAAAAATAAATCAAATTATTAAATTAAAAAGATTAACATAAAGATTAATTTATTAATAAATTAAACTGATTTATTCATTAATTATTTGAAGAGAGCTAAGATAAGAAAAGCTATTATGAAACATAAAAAGATTGAAAAAAAATAATATAAACTAAAAATTTCAAACATTTTCATTTTTAAATAATTTAAATATTATTAAGTTATAAAGTTCTACTCAGATTTATTTTAATTATCAAACTTCGAACTTTCAACAATTTTAAATATTCAATTTTCAAATTCAAACTATATTGAAAATAAAAAAAATTAAAGTTATAATAATAAATTAAAAATCAAAATGAAAAATAAAAATATTAGAATACTTTACATATAAAGATGGAAAACAAATACTTTCAACTATTTAGTATTCAAGGAAATCCTTTGGCTTCTCACTTGTGTTGTCAAACGATTTTTTTTAGAACTAATTTAAACTTGTTGGGAAATGAAAAAGATGGAATGATTTTAGTGTTACTTTTCTACTACAACCAAAAAATTTAGAATTAAATTGAAATAATGAATGACAACTTTTTATTTACTAGAATAGGGTCCTTAATCTAAGGAAAATGAAAATATCTTTTATATAGATATTAACTGAAAAAATAAATGAAAATAAAAGTCTATCAATCGATTAAAATTCGAGATAGGTTAATTAATTATTTATAATTAAATATAATTAGGCTTTTAGGGTTCCTGCATAAATCCTACGTACTTATACCTTGACGAGCTGGGTGTAATAAGCTGGGTAGATCAGCAGTTTTTAAATCCTTGTAAATTCTGGCCCAATTTACAATTTATATTAGGATTGACTGACTGATTACTTAGAAATTCACTTAGAGGTCTGGTAAAGTACATTAAAAACTAAATAAACCTATAAAATTAATATATATTAAACTAATATTTGTATCTAATTTAGGTATTATTTTAAATTTATTTCTTCCTAGTTAACTTTCTTAACTATATCTTTTTAGGTTAATTTGTAAAATATCAGTCTTAGTATTTCTTAATTTAATAATATTTTATGCCATTTTTACTAATTTATATTATATAAGTCTTTATAATATGTCTTGTTTTATCCCCTAAACACCCTAATTAATTTAAATTTAAATAAGAAATAATGAATTAAAAATATTTAAACAGAAAAAATAAATAAATCTTGTATTTAAGTTTAAAAAAATAAATAAATAAATATAAATTTATCCTTAAGTAATTCTAAAATTAAATTGTAAATATATAATAATGCGAAAGCCTATTTATTAAAAATATTTATGAATTAAAAATCTCTCATAGTAAAACAGTTTAAATATAAATAAATTTGAATTTAAAATAAAATAAAATGATAATAATAATATACTAAGGTAAAGTTTTTATAAGAAAAGTTTTAGAATATTATAATAGTTTAAACCAAGTTAAGTCAAAAATATAAAACTAAGAAAATTATTTAACTATTCATTTTTATTCTAATGAATTTATCTTTTTAAAATTTATTATTATAATGTTCTAAAAACAGATTTAATTTATTCTAAATTTTTATGGTTAAATAAATCCAATATTTAAAATGGTTGGTGTTTCAAAAACAAGATAAATTAAGAGGAAAATTAAATAAATTATAATATAAAAAATAAATGAAATCAGAAAATTAGAGATATAATATATGCAATATACCTATGGAGTGACTGAGAATAATAAATTCTCCTATAAATGATGATAAATTAGATTGACTTGAAGTCAATAAATACTATGCCAAGATTAAATACCTGACTAATAATTGTCAGAAGGACTAAATTAAATCATCAAAATGATGAAAATAAGAGAATAAAAGTTTAAAACTAAAGAGTTTTTTTTAAAGATACTTACACTGGGAAAATTAGTGCCCCCAAACCCCAAACCGTTTTTTAATCTCGGAGATTGACTGAGATCTTTTTCAATATTTAGAAACTTATCTCCGTCTTGATCTAGAAATTAAAAATAAAATGATTTTTTTATGGAAAATCAAACAAAAACAAAGTTTTTAAACTAAAAAGGAATAGTTATTATGAATCATTATAAATTATTATTATTATTATTATTTTACTACTATTATTACTGCTGTTGCTATTATTACTGTTGCTACTATTACTATTATTATTATTATTAATTTAATTAATTTCTTTAAATCTATATCTTCCTTTTATTTTATCTTTCCTTTATTACCTTTTATAATTAACTAGATTTTTGCAAATAACTCAGACTTAGGGCAAAATATAAAATAATTTAAATTTAAATTTAATTTAATTAATTTGATTAATAAAATTGCTTATTTAAAAAAATGTCTCTGTAAAAATAGAGAAAAATGATCTCTAAAAATGAAAAGTTTGATTAAGCTAAAATTAGAAATAAATATCATTTTGTTAGGGCCCCTGAATCACTTGCGTGAATTAAATAGAGTGTATTTAGGTGATTTACACTAAAATCATATAAAAATAGCGTGCATTAAATAAAGTGTAGGTAAATTAATATTGCGCATTTAGCGCAAGTGCATTTAATTTTGAGTGTAACAAACATCAGTGTATATAAATAGCGCTTAAATAAGTGCAAATTATATGAAAAAAGTGCGTTTACAAAAAATGGAGAACATGAATCGATAGAATTTGAGTTGCTCTTCAAAGTGCACACAAAACGCAGTAAAGTTAGTGGAGCGGTGTGTGAGTTGCGTTGCTAACAATGAAAGTGCGATAGACATTGCAAATTTATCACTTTTTGATTTCCATTATTAGTTTAATTATTAAAGTAGTAATTATTAATTAATAAAAACCAAACTTAATTAAAATGTGAAGGCAAAACCGCATCCCCTCACAAATAGCGTGAACGGTAAAACTTTGCACCTAGTCGGTCAACAGGGTACAAACCCCATATATTCTTGATCAGCATGTCAAACTCTATAAGACTGGTAAGTATGGCCTCAAAATAAAATCATGAAATTTTTCCCATTTTCACCGTACTTGCATTCTCGAGATCGGCTTCCTCAAATTAAGTTAAATTCTGTCCTTTTAAATTTCCTTATTTATCGATATACTTAAAACTTTTTATCAACTTACAAATTCTATGTGTACATACGTATTGGGGTTTATATATATTATTTAACTTATAAAATAAATATTCAAAATTATAATGTCAGTTGGCACCAAAGAAAATGTCAGATGGCGCCAGCTCAGCATATATTTATAGTATAATCTCTTTGTCAGTTGAAGCAGGGTAAATTGTTAGTTGGCGCTTCGAAATATTAATAAATCAAAGTTTTAAATAAGTTTTAACAAATACATTAAAAATAATTGTGGTTTATAATACAATATCTAATAGATTGAGCTAATCATAAGTATTAAACTTTTGTGAAATTATTCTTAAAATTTAAATATTTTTAATATAAATTAAACTAATTCATGCAACTTTGTTGATATTTAAAATTTCAATAAAATATAAAATATTTTAAGCTATTTTTATTTACCAGCACATGAAGCTGAACAACTATACTAATATAATAAAATTAATATAATCACACCTATTTACTACAAGTGCATTATAAAATATAAAATCATTTAAGTTATCTTTTTTATATTAACTCTTGTCCCCTTACCCAATTCTATATTATCTATAATTTTTTTATAGGGGGGTTAAATTAAATAGTAGTCTGCTTGTTTTCAAATAGGGATGAGTTTTATATATTTAAGCGACTACGTTAAAGCATTACTAAACGCCCCTGAAACCCAGTCTATATTAACTTTCTATATTTAATCACTTATCATTTTTAGGTATGATTTTTTAGTAAATGAAGGGTCTTGAATGTTTATTTTCTTTTTGACAACCGAGAACAATTTTTCTATTGGGGCCATTTCAATATGATAAGGACCCAAATATAGTATGTTTAATTATAGCAGTCTTATTTTCCTTAAAATTTCCTAACTTCGATGATAAGTTGCATTATCAAGCATAAGCACTACTTTGCCTCTCCAGTTTTATGTACTGTTGTCTAGTTCAGCGCACAAATTCAGAAGAAAGTAGTAGATATTCAATGAGTTAGTTCTTCCAATATTAAGTTAGTAGTAGACCTCACCATTAGTCGAAATTGCAGCTATCAGATTTACTTTATAAATTCTTTTTAATTAATCAGAATAATTCTTTTGCCCCACAAAGCCCCAAGATTTATACGCAACTTCATTCGCTTAAATGCTGCTTTCATCAATATTTATTATTATTTTTCCATTAAATAATTACTCGACGAATTTTTTGGCTGCAAAATAACGTGCTAAAATACAAGCTTAATTGTTTGATCTTAGGTCAAGACTGTAAAGATTTTTATATGAGAAAATCTTGGATTATCTTATAGTTTTTCGAATAGCACATAAAGTAACTCTTATTCCTAGTTTTTAACATATTAGTTCTTGAATGCTTTTGACTGATTTTAATATAGTTCACTTTCTTAATTCATCTTAAATAAAGTTGCAAATATAACTTTATCCCTTTTATTAATTTTTCACTTTTACTTCACCATTTATTAGATTAGGGTTGTTATATTGTTTTATTAGATTATCAAGTTAATATCAAGTTATATTAAATCACTTAATTATTTATTTTTTTGTACATTATTATTCATTCAAAAGGTTTTTAATACATTAGACTTTTTAATTTTTAATTTTGTTTGTCATATCAGTTGACTTATTCTAAGTTTAACTTGTTTGGTCTGAAATTAATAATTTATTTATGTTTTCACTATTAAGCTTAATTGTATTACTTTCATTATTAAAGCTAAAGAAATTCTTTTCCAAAAACGATTTAGCCTAATTGTATAATACTTCCTGGTCATTTCCCATAAATTATTAAGTTCTTTAAAACTAAATATGGCAAGTTAAGGATTGAATAAAGCTTTCTCTATTTTCATCCTAAAAATTAGTTTATTCATAATTTGATCTTGTTATAAAAGTCTTAGCTTCATTTCTAGAGTCATATATCATAAACTTTGGACAATCTGAATTTATTTTTAGTAACACTTAATTTTCAAGTTCTTCTATAGTTCAATTAGAAACTTTCATGGTTTTTATAAGTCAAATTTCTTTACAAGGTAGCTTAATTAATTATGTTGTTTCAAATATCACAATTTAATCTTATTCAGAATGACTGTATTCTCTTAATGAACTTAACTCTTAACCTTTCTGTTCTTCTTCAGATGAAGAATCAAAGTCATTACTATAATATTCTCTGATGTCTTTCTGTTTAAGTATTTTTTTCATAAGCTATTTTAAATTGTTATTATTAAGTTTTAAAAGTCTTTAGTAAATTTATTCTCTTATATAGAATTTATTCTCTTCTAGAGTAATTTATTTTATCTACTATAAATGAATTTTAATTAAAGTTATTTTTAAATTATTTAATTTAAGATTATTCACTAAATTACTCTAAGAAATAGCAACTACTTAAACTTTATTTACAAATGGAAAGCAATTTACAACAAGTGAATATTCACTAAATAAAAGAAAAAATAGGAAGTAAAAAAGAGTTATATGATTTTTTAACTCAGGAATCAAAACCCCAAAACCCCTTAGTGAGGTTTATAAGTGCTTTGATTTGTAGGGTATAGTTGGGGTCTTATTGGGGTTAGTAGAGAAAATGCAGGTTTTATGTGAATTTAATGAATATTTAATGAGTATTAGAGTACTTTATTCAAACAAATTTAATCTGCTTATCTTTGTTGTATCTCTTGAATCTTGCTCTCTATAATGGGTCAAGTATGTCATTTAAGGATTATCTAGGATATGAAGGAGCTCTCACGATTATCATCTCTACTATGCTTTTTATTTCTTCGCAGACATCTTCTTACTTTATAT
>ARYC01006321.1:0-14629 GCA_000711775.1 Oxytricha trifallax
GCTCTGAAATTCAAAGAATTTTACACTTACCCAAAAATATGGAAGCTTTCTCTGATAAAACAATTGTAGACTTACTTTAACTCTTTGAGAAAGCTAATATCTCCCATTAGTTAGCTCGTGCTTTCAATTCAAAACCACAGAATGAAAGGTTAAGTGTGAGTAGTGACTTAGAAAAGCTGCAGCAAAATCTTGGCTTTAATTATATAGCTCTCAAATTTTTTTTATTAACTATATTTGCGAAAACTTGCACGCAAACCATTTAATACATTTTGGTATTGGTAATGGCAAGACCTTGATTTGCGTTGAGTTTGCCATTCTTATAGCTCTTAAAACGAAGCTATCCGTAATCATAGTTGGCAAGAATGAGCACTTAGTGCAGAGAGATTGCCAAAAATTAAAAAAAGTTATCAGTGCAATGGAACTTGACTCAAACCATAATTTCTTTGCAAAAAGTGCAGGCATTTATTTTTTCACTCGACCACAACTCAAGAAACAAAAGAAAGCTGCTAAATTCATGAGTGTGTGGCACGATAGTGTCGTGCTTGTTGATGAATACGACTGGATTCTCTTCGATTGCTGCGCTGACAACATTATAAACCAGCTTAATTTTTACAAGCAATCAAGAAGTATTATTGGATTTTCAGGAAGCTATCTTTCTCAAGGTGAAGAAAATTGTCTTAGTTTCGCTTTGCATAGCACACCTGTAGTATTCCCTATCCTTGATAAACTGTTAGTATATAAGAAAACTTAGTTACCAGAATTGCTGGTTAGTTCATATAAAGGAGATTACTTACAAAGAATCAAAGAAATCATAAAGGATTAAGTAGCTGTTTCACCAGTTTTAATAGTGGCTTCAACAAATTATAGTGCTATTGAAATGGGTTTAAAGATATTCGATTTTGATTTCATTAGTTTCAACCACTACTAAGCGACTACAATTGAATCTGTGCTTGAAGGCTGGTATCTAATTAGAAATGCAAACAAAACATACGGTGTCTGCTTGCTCAAAGAGCCACAGGGGAGAAGAACAGATATCTAAACTAATGATAAAATCGATTAAAATGGTGGTTCATATTTAATCATTGCTGATGTTTTCTCACATAGATCTGAAGAATAAATCATTGGTAGAATTGGGAGACTTAACACTAAAGGCAGGTGGTAGCGAGTATTATATAAGCAAGCTTCTAAAGATAGTGTAGAGCAGCTGCTTATAGTTGAAAAGAAAGAAATAGAGCTTATAATTGCTCGCAAGCACAATTAAGTATAATCAATTTTATAAAATCGATTAGAAGCAATGGAAAATTTTCTTGAATAAAACCAGGTGCCTTAAGAATAAATTCTGCAGAGCTTTCAAACGAATAAGAGCAAGATTATATTGTAAGAGAAATCGTTCAACATAATGTAGCTCTCACTGAGAAAGCTTGCAATGAAGCAAGCAACCCATCACCAGTAGTGAAGCAAGATAATCTTAAAGAAGAAAAGGAACCTTAATAAATTGAAGAATAAGGTGAATAATGCAAGTTGGCTTTTTATAAACCTTCTCTCATAGAGCTTATTAAATAGAAGATGAGTTAAAACCCTGTGCTTCAAGATAAACCATTCGAGCAGGTATAGCAATTGGTGCACAGGAGTTTAAAGCGGTAGCACCATGAAATTACTAAGTCTCAAAGTAGAGAGAGATCCAAAAGTAAAAGCAGTTCTGCAAGTTAAAATAGAAGATTATTGAAAGGTTAACAAAAGCTTGACTTAATCAAAGAATAAAATAAAACTTGAGAGTTGGTTACTCGTTGCAGTGCTAGAGATAAAACATTCACTTGCACTTATATAGAGCTGCCAGAGAGTGAACAAACAATGGAAAGATGGTTGAAGGCAGCCTCGAGTGAGAGAAGGCACTTTAAAAGCGACATAAACCATAGAAATTCAGAGAGAAAACCAATATTAAGAATATGAATTTTTCTTAATTTTTTAAAGAAATTCACCATATTCAAGTCTTTGCTATTGATAGCATATAGAGAATCGTGGAGAAATAGAAGCAGCAACACTCAGTGTCTCACATTTGGAGACTGATTTTGCATATTCTACAGGTTGCCATCTTGCATAAACTACTCTTTCATCTTGCGTAAGTCAAGCAACTCACTTTCCATATTATCATGTTATTGCTTCAACTTTTTAATTTACTACAAGAATTCTTGCTTATCTTATTTCAAAGCCTCTTCATAATCCTTTACTCTCTCTAACTATTCACGGGTTCTCTTTCTTTTAGATGAATCCTTAACGAGATTCACAGCCTTACCTCGCTCAGATACACAAGTAATTAAGAGAGAGTAAAATTACTGCTAAAGTTAAGGCATCTGCTGAGAGCGTCCACGAACTCTGGTCTCATTTCTATAAAGAGATCTATATTTTACTCTAGCTTTTCACTTCGTTAGAGCATTCATCATGAATCATCTGGGAGACACCGTCGGTGACTAGGGTGAAGAGCAAGCCACAAATCCATTATCTGTCTAGGTGGACCCAATTTCGTTCTTCAGGCAAGTATTGCAGCAGTCTTGAATACCCTATTACATAATCGAGAAAGTCTTGAACTGTAAGTCTATCGATTTAAGGCACTGCTGAGACTTTAACTGCGTCTCTTCTTACGTACTATATTAACTGTTACAGGGTTAAGCTAGGGGTTACGTCTTTATCTGCTCTTATGATTTATTTAAGGAAATAAATGTTGGTGGAGTCCGCTTTTGGAAAGAAAGCGTGGCAGTCTTGAGCAAGAAAGTTATATAGCTCTTTCTTGCTTTTGCACTTCTGGGCGAGTTCTGAAACATTGATACCAGTAAGTTACTATTGGTTCATTAAACTTTAAAATTAAGGCGCCTTAAACCATTTTATATAGGCCAATTTCGATTCAGGAAGACACTTCCGTTACTAAAATCAGAGATGCTTTTCATAATAATGAAATCGTACCAGCACTATTCAATTTCCGCTAGCGGAATTAATACCAGCACCAACACAATTCATTATTTGAAAGTAAATAATTTCCATGAGAATTTGTTTAAGGATTCAAAGTAAATGAACTTTTTCATTATTATGTTTAGCTAAATTATCAATGATGTTATTAGACATTAAGTCAAAACATAATTATAGAATAACTAGATATATTTATAATTACTATAAATAACTTAATTAATCCAGAATATATTTAGAATGTAAGTAAATCACCACACAATTTCTATATTTATAATCAGAATTATGCATTCCGATTTGCTTGAATCCTAATTTATCTATATTGAAGTATGCACTTTGAATTCATGATAGAAAAGTTTCGCACATTTAAGGGTAGAATTTTTAGTCTTTAAATAAATAGCTGGCTTAATTTACTTCATACTAATTTAGTTACTAAAATAAGTAAGTTAAAATAAAGTTCTCTATTTAAATTCCATAGTATTTTTAATTCAGTTGACTAGAGACAGCTAAGACAAATTTTTATAAACTTTATTATCAATAAAAATTTCAAGGCTAGTGATAACAAGAATCCACTTTTCTTAATTCATATAAACTTTAATTTCGAAACTTTTCCTTGTAATAAAGAACTTTATACTAACCTTAAAATAATTCTTAATCTATCGAATTTATTCAAGTTCCAGCTATATTTAAGGTATATAAATAAATATATTAGAATTAAATTGATACTAATAATGGAATATGATAAAATTTAAGAGAATAAAAAGTTATTTATCTTAGATTTAAAATTTAAATAAATTAAGTTTATACTTAAGATAATTTTAAAACTGACTCATAAGTAAAATAAAAGATAATAATATTTCTCATATTTATTTCTTAACATAATTTTATCAATAAAATAAATTGTATTTTGAATATTATAATTCTACAAGTCTAATGAATTTACTTTTAATACACTTATTAACAATTAATTTTATATAGAAATAAATGATAAATACAAATAAATTTAAATATATATCAATAAATTTATTGTAAAAATTAACAGTTTTAAACTAATATAATTTTATATTTTTAGCTATTTTATTTATAAGTTAGGATAGTTAAGTAAGGTGTTAATTCTATTAATCCTACTTATTTTAAATTTATATTAATAATTTAACTATTATTTTCTCTAATAATTGAAAGTAACAGAAATTGTATTATATCCTTGGATTAATTTAAAAATTATAATTTTCATAAAGCTAATTTGAATATTCAAGTTTAGTATTTTCAAACCTAAACTTTTTCTTTAATTTAATTAACAGTCAATAATAATTAAAAGAGTCAATTTAAATTCATATCTTTTACATATTTTTAATTCATATAGTCAAATTAATATAAGTTTATAATCTTTTTATACATCTTTCTATAAAGTATAGTTAATTTCAATAAGTTTATTTACAATTTTATTACCAATAAAGCTAAAAATATTTAAATTAAAAATTAAACTTTAATTTTTAATACTTTATAATATTTATTTATTTCTTAATAAAAAGCCCTATAATTTCTATTTTATTCAGTTTTACTATAAATTTCAATTAAAGGGAGTATTTTTAATGAATAAACTTACTTATTTTCATTGATAAATTTCAATGTTTGTAAGAATTTGAATATTCAAACTTGCTAAACTTGTTAACATTATTACTATTTTTTAATATTTAGTACTTAGAAAATTTAACTTAGTTAATTTTTAATTTAATTTAAATACAATTAAATAGGGATTATATAATAAATTATTGTTATTTATATAAAAAGTACTTGCCACTGGATTAATTTATATTTATAATTAATTAAATTTAGCTATAATTTTTTTAATAAATAACTTCTCTATTTTATATAGGTCATTAATTTTACTTTATCTATTACTTATAAATTTTCATGTTTCAACATTAATCTAGGTTAATTAAAAAAATTATTGATAAGTTTAAAGCCAATTTTTATAAATTTCAATTGATTTTATCACTATAACAGTTATTCTCCATGCATTTTAATAAATTAAGAGATAAAAATAAATTAATTTATCAATAAATACTGTAAAAAATAGATTTTTTAATAAAAATAAAGCTTAGAGTTAAAAATAGAATTAATAAAAAATATGGAAAATTATAGTAAAAATAACAAAGTAAAACAATAAAAAATGTAAATTTAAGCCATTTTTATATAAAAAATCATCGATTTCATCATTAAAATTCATAAAAATCAAGTATTAATGCTAAGTATAGTTGATTTCCAAAGTTAAAATTTTGTTCTAAAATTTGGTCAATAAATCCATTACTATTAAGCGAGTATAATTAAAATGGGGAGACAGTTAAAAATAAATCAAAAAAGAAATCAAATAAAATTATGTTCATATCAATATACATGTGTTAAGATAAAACAGTCACTAATTTGAAATATGTTTGAGTAGATCCTTATTTAACTTTAATTAATTAATCAACTATCTAAAAATGGAATTTTTGTTTTTTTTCAACTTTTCTGATTAATTTCTATTTTAGCGCAGTGATCAAGTTGTTGCTGTAGCTGATCTCTAAGTTTTTCATAAATTTTTCATAGATATCTTCAGGGTATCTTCAGGATATCTTCCTTGAAAAATAAAAAGTGTGGAGACTGTGGGAGAGTGTGGAGTTTAGCATCTCTAATAACAGTGGAAATAGCATCAATATCATCAATATTCTCAAAATCAAGCATTATTAGGAGTCTGAGATTTTTTCAAAATCATCTTTTTTTTTTTTAAATTCATAGATGTGAGACCTAATATTGAAGATGATGATGAAGATAATGTTGTTGAAAACGATGAAAAAATCAATGATGTAAAATTTTGAAATTCTCTAGAATTTCAATCAGACTCCTAATAATGCTTGATTTTGAGAATATTGATGATATTGATGCTATTTCCACTGTTATTAGAGATGCTAAACTCCACACTCTCCACACTCTCTAAACTTTTTATTTTTCAAGGAAGATATCCTGAAGATACCCTGAAGATATCTATGAAAAATTTATGAAAAACTTAGAGATCAGCTACAGCATCAACTTGATCACTGCGCTAAAAAAGAAATAAATCAGAAAAGTTGAAAAAAAACAAAAATTCCATTTTTAGATAGTTGATTAATTAATTAAAGTTAAATAAGGAACTACTCAAACATATTTCAAATTAGTGACTGTTTTATCTTAACACATGTATATTGATATGAACATAATTTTATTTGATCTCTTTTTTGATTTAATTTTAACTGTCTCCCCATTTTAATTATACTCGCTTAATATTGATAAAATACAAAACATTTAGTAAAATGAAAAATATAAATTCAAAATAACTGCCTAATATTAAATAAATGTAAATTTAATTGTATTAAAGCATGAGAAAAATGGGAAAAGTTAAAAACTTTTATTAATAGTGTAAACATAAATATGTACTTAAGCTTAATTATGAAACATGAAATTATATTTATATTGATTTCCAAAATCGTTTTCTATTTAGCGCAGTTTGTAAGATTGAATAATTTATTTTAAGTTTGTATACATTAAAGCTTATTATGTACAACAAAACTCGTAATATAGCTAAAGAAGTATTCGCAGTTTGTATGAACTATCTTTTAATATTTTAGTAATTAATAGGATAAATTCAGAAAAAATGTAATGAATGCATGAAATTATGGTAATTAGTTTGAAAAAACAGAAATATATGAACTTACTTTAGAATTATTCAATAAAAATAGTCATTGAAATCAGAGAGGTTTTGTGGTACATTGAAAAACTTAATCCATTGTAATTAAAAGTTAATAAAATATAAATATATTACGTTTTCTGATTAATTCTAATATTTTTTAATTTTCAAACATTTATGATCGATATTTAAGCCAGAGTAAAATAAATATAATTATAACGTTTTCTAAAATATTCAATGAACGGTTATCACAGTGATTGTGAAGATAAATCAAATTGTATTTAGAAGAATCTTTGCAAGAATTGCATTCAAAGAGAGTGATTCTAGCACTTATCAAGCCAATAAACTCAGCCCTCACTTAAATAAGTGAATTAAAGTAGCCCAGCAGAAAAAGGCTTTAATGATATTAATCCTAAGCCCTCAGATCCAAGCAAAAATTAATAGCCTGATTAATAGGCCTAAAATCAATTTGCTCAATAACCAAAACATCCTGTTCAAAATCAACCTCCCGCTCCTTAACCTTAGCCCCAGAACCCAAACAATAATTAAGGTTAAACTAAAACCAACTTCAGCAAAATCCTCCTCAAGTTTAAATTTAGCAAAATAAAATTAAGCAACACATAAATTTTAAGTTGGATGTTAATCCAAAGCACAGATACTCTATCAGTTAAAACTCTAAGATGGTAAGTAATCTTTATTCTTTGAACTATGACAAACTTTTCAAAAATGTACTCGAATATTCGTAATACCTGGTAAAGGCAGAATATTACAGCAACGATCCAAAATGTGAAATTAATACAACTAACTTAAATGACATTCAAAACATTCAGGCCCAGTAAGTTTCAAAAACTAACAAGTTTAACTAATTTTTTCACGCCATTAATATTATTATGAGCAATACCTATTTTATCTCAGCAGAGCAATAAATTCAGCACGCTTTTTTAAATGTAAGTGACCCAGAAATCATAAAACTTTCACTATCACGCAACAAACTTTTTGACATCGACAATTTTATTGGTGGAATCCATACTCGTTTATTCCAAATTCTAAAACTTGAAAAGTTTGAATGAAAAACCAAGCATGAACTATTAAATTAAAATCAAATTAAATGAAAGCTCATTGACTTTTTGTTGTTTTAAAATAAAATCCCCGTTTTAATCTAGATAATTAATAATGACAAGCAAGAATTTATTGTTATAAAGTAACACTAAGGTGGCTGGAACTTTCTTAAATAAGACAGCAATACTTACAAAATCAGCAAAAAAGGGAAAAATATCGCTCAGATCTTTCAGAACAAGTTGAAGAAATTAATCAGCACGACTTAATTCATCAGTATTTTGGCTCAGTTAATATATTCTACTGTATAAAAATGCAAGACTAAAACCAGCGCAAATTCGAACAGTTAATATTCCACATGCTCCACTAAATCTATATATCAAAAAGATATGCAGAACATGTTATTTTTTGGAAGGACTTTGTCAATTTAGCTCAAGAACAGCTTAAACTACCAGACCTTTCGAATAATAAATTCTAACTACCTCCACTCAGATTTAATCCAAAAAATTATTACTCTAACTAGCACATCTGGAATTATGTAAAAAAACAAAAAAAGAGAGCGGCTAAGAAAACTTTGAAACTAAATGAAGAATCAGATCTTAGACAGATACTTCTCCCTAAAAACCTAAAAATTCAGGAAAGAGTACAACACCAACCAGAGGCAAGAAATAGTAGGAAGCTCAGAATGCAAACAAGAGACAGAAGAGAAGAGCACTACAGGTAAGTTTATTATATTTAACTATAAATAGCTTGACGTTCAAAATCAGCTATAATTTCTTAATTTTTAATAATTAATTTACCTAAAAGATTATTTATAATTTTCTCTTTCTTATTTATTTCCTTTATAATTTCTAATAAATATCTCTCTAAAATTTCTTAATCATAAAAAATAAATCTAAATATATGTATAAAAAATTAAAAATTGAAAATTTAAGTTAAATTTATTTTAATAAAAATTATGTGTTAACACAAAGAATAAAAATGCTCAAACTTACTTAATATAATCAAAATAGATTTAAAATGGGAAATTGTTAAAATTAAATTAAGAAAGCATATAATCATAAATTAGAAAAAATAATTATTTGAATTTATATATATTAACAGAATTATTTGAATCAACGAAAAATAAATTATTATATAATTTTTCCTGTTTAAAAAATGCTTGGACATTGACACAAAGAGATCTTATAATTATTTTTAAACCATTTAATTTTATAACAATAAAAATAATCATTAAGGAATATTACAAATTATAATAAGTTTAAGTAAGATTATTAAATTACGATTGTTTTATATATTCGAAAATAAGAGATATCAATATATTATTAGTTTTATTTGAAATTCTTCCCAAAGCTACTCATATCACTTTAAATATAAAAAAAATAATTATTAAACGCTCAAATATCTATAATTAAAATGAAATTTTCTTAAACTTTTTTCTATTGATTATTTAAGAAAATTCTATATAAAACTTTTAAGAAAGATATGATATCTTTAAAAAATGTATGATAGTATGACATAGTCTTTCTTTTCAAATAAATTGTCTGAATCCCTAAGACCACTCTTATATACTATAAAAATAAAATTAGCCAAATTTTACATATAATTTAAAAATATTTTTCATTTTTATGTTTATTGAAATCCTACTTATTAGATAGTATTTTAATTCTTCTATAATAAATTTTGAATCTAAAGCTATATAATTTTTTCCTTTTTTTTAATAATTTCAATATTAAAAAGTTTCACTGAACAACAATATTCTATAAATAATTATTAATAATTAAGTTTTATAACATTATGGCTATAACATATAATAGTTAGCTATTTTTGAAAAATTAAATATGATTAATAATAATAATAATAATATGTTATTAATAGAAAATTAAATAATTAGGAATCTATTAATTTCATATAAAACACAACAAACATTTGACATTATAAATGAATTATATATTTTATAGGATTTATTTTTTAAATAATATTTGTAACAAACATAAATAACAAAATTGGTAACTCTACCACTTTGAAAAAAAGAGGTCGACCCTCGACTAAAAATATTTAAGGCAGGTATTTAAATATTTCTTAAATTTACTCGCTATGAAGCAAATTACAAATTCTTCATCTTTTTACAATAGGCCTATAATATATAAAATTAAAAAATTTCTAATATATATTTCTGGTAAAGATAAATAAAAGAAATTAATTTAATTAATTTATATTAGAATATAAAAGGTAATACCTGAAGAAGCTGAGAAAGCGTATAATTTGAATTGCATAGATAAATTAAATTCTGAAAAAATGTCTATTTTATGATCTTAATCAAAAGTTGCCTTAAAAAAGAATTTGTATAGATCAAATGGATAAATTTAAAAACTAAAAAATATTTCTTGTAAATGATGTAAACTGTTATATGGAATTAATTCTATTAGAGATTATTTTTAGATTTTAATCTAAATTCCAAAGCAAATTAAGCTATTTTTAATAAAGTTAATTTGCTTATACATTTTATAAATTCTAATAATTAAATTCCTTTAAATGATCAAACGACTGAAAAAAATAATTAAATTGCTTAATGATCAGAAATAAAGGCATTCACCCTGAAATAAAATATTAAACTAATATAGATTTTCCTTACCGTACTTTTTCAAGAACTTTGATTCTCAATTAGTGTTTTTTTTAATAAACAATTTCTTAAATATATTGGTTTCTTAAACTCTTAGAAATGAATGATTTAAGCATAAAAATGGATTACCATTTTACTATTAAATTATAAATTTTTAATTAAATACTCAAAAGCTATAATCATTTCCTATTTTTAATAAATTACTTAAAAGAATAGGAATATAAATGCAAGCTTAATTACAAGTAACCAGATTCACTTATTTAAATCAATTATGTTGTAGAATTTGGCTAAGTCTGATAACTTTTCATCAACCGATACGCATATTCATAGTATTATTAAAGTTATAAAATATAAAAAAAATTTAATAAATATACAAAGTCTCGGGAGGGGGGTCTAAGTCCGTGCAGGATCATTTTTTTACATTATTGACTTATCTAATCATACCACCCCCCATAAAAAGTATCATTATATAATAAAATTGACTTCTCATCTTCTGAATCGGACCCCTTCATGACATCTCGATCATATGACACTATCATTTTTATTATAAAATCATGTTATTATTATAAAAATATATTTTCTCTGGGACAGATATATCATATTTTTCCATAATAAAATCTAATTAAGCAATTAAGAACAAAGATTGGGAATTTAGAACATCATTATCATTGACTGAAATTAATGATGTCTGGACTAAAATCTAATTCGAACACCTTTATTAGTGTATTTAATTAAGATAATTAATCAAGCTAATTGTTTATAATAAGTCCAGACATCATTAATTTCAGTCAATGATAATGATGTTCTAAATTCCCAATCTTTGTTCTTAATTGCTTAATTAGATTTACTATGGAAAAATATGATATATCTGTCCCAGAGAAAATATATTTTTATAATAATAACATGATTTTATAATAAAAATGCTAGTGTCATATGATCGAGATGTCATGAAGGGGTCCGATTCAGAAGATGAGAAGTCAATTTCATTATATAATGATACTTTTTATGGGGTAGTATGATCAGATAAGTCAATAATGTAAAAAAATGATCCTGAACCGAGTAAGTATTTTGACGTTTTTTGTGAAAAATTTTTTTTCACCGACTTAGACCCCCCCAAAATCTCATACCTAAATATAAATTTACTACTATAATGTTAATATTTTAAATTCATACTAGTCCCTCAACCCCCTAGTTGAAATATGGTATTCATGATGAAAGTAGTGATAATTAAAAGAAAGCTTCTCAATCTGCATGTCTAAATAAATTTAAATAAATAATTATATTATTTCTTATATAATCTTTTATATTAAAAAAATTAAAAATCTCGAAGTTAAGAAAAAAATAAAATCTAAATGTTAGGACTCTTAAATATCTAAAAGAGTAGCAAAATCCTTTAAAAAGTAGAATTTTTAAAAATATATAATATATTAAATTAATTAATAATTTTGAAAGACAAAAATGATAATTAAAATATTATTAGAATGGGAATCACTCGTATTGCAATAGAAAATCAAAATTGATAAATATTATAAATATATTTGGAATACATATAAAGTATAATTTTATATTTAATATTCTAGAAGATTATGATGAGGTAAGAACGCACTTTTTTTTTTATTTAATCAAATTGTTTAATATTAAAGTAGTAGGATCAAGAAAATTAGGACAACTAAAATAACTAGTCATCAAATAAAAGACATTTAGATTTATTTAACAAAATTAATTAAAATGTTATTTTTTAATTCTTGAAATTTTATTGACTCTGATATCATAAACAATTTGACAATGTCTTTATATAAATTTAAAAATTATGAAATAATGGCGGGTAGAATACCAAGCAAGAAATAAGAAGAACATAAAAACATACAGGCCCGAGTAAATTTAAAGTCTTCGATAATTTGATCACCGCTGAGGAGGAGCAAATGATAAAATTTGCAATCAAAAACTCCATGGCTTAAATTCAAAAATTCAAATGCGGATCTGGATTAAATCGAGGAGATGTAAACTTATTATCCATCAGACTTAGAATTTCATTAATAAAAGTGTATAATCTACAAATTATAATCTCATTATTAAATTAATTTAATTTAATTTCTTATGAATTTCAAAACCCCATGATCTAAATAGAAAAATCGGTCAAAGAGGGACCTGAAAAATTTGGAGTTATTAAAATAGTTTCACCTAAGACCTTCCAGCCATTCCTCGCATTTGATATTTTTTCTGAGAAAAAGCTGCCGACTAGATATTAAATATTATAAGAACTCTTTCAGGGAAAGGTATAATATTAAAAATATTTGCATATTTTTAAGTTAAAAGCAGATAACTGAATATATCTTAAAACTATTCTAGCTATATGATTAACTATAGGTTTTAATATAAAATATATAGCCATTCAACTAAAACCAAGCCGGATATACTTTCTAGGAATTTGTGAAGAGATCTCAAGAATTGGAGATTAATGATCAAAATCCAGACTATAAATAAATCGAGAGAGACTATTGGAATTTTGTGGAGAATTAAGTCTTTAAAATTATATGCAATTCTTCTATATTTGACCATAATATTACCTAATGCTGCATAAATTTGAAATTAAGTAGGGCTAGAGATGAAGGTTGAATATGCTGCTAATATACCTACTTAGACTTTTGGATCTGCCTTCGGTCGCCATGGCCAAAAATTTTATGACAAAAAAGCAGAAAAATAATTAGAACACCCCTGGAACCTGAACAACTTTTATAAGCAAAAAGACTCGCTTTTGCAATTTCCAAACAAAAAAGATATTTTACTTATTCATAATAACAATATGATATTTAAATGTTCTATTTAGAAATGTTCATTCTTGTACTATGTATCCCCATTTATAAATTAAATAAATAGATATCTCTGGAATTAGTGCTCCCTGGCTTTACATTGGTATGAAATACACCACATTCTGCTGGCACTTTGAAGATCTGATGCTCTACTCTATTAATTATAATCACTGGGGGAAGCCCAAATTGTGGCATGGAGTACCTAGCACTGACAGGGAAAAATTCGAGAAAGCTGTCAAATAGAAAGTTGCACTATTTTTCAAGAAAGACCCCCAAAAATTATAATTTTTAAATCAATTTTTATTTGTAAACCTTTTTCTTCTAGTTATATTAAATTAATAAAATCTAAGTTAAATTTGTGGTCATAGAATAAACAAATTAAAATTAATTTACAAAATTATTACAGAAAACTAAAAATTGACAGAATAAAAAATCAGGTTTATGATGAAAAAGATTAACCAATACACAACGATAAATGGGATAACGCTCCAAAACTTTTGAAAAAATAAGGATGCTTTGATGAAAATACTTTGCTCAATAATTGTATGGAATTAAAAAAATAGAGCATGGAGAGAGTGTTAAAATTATATTCAGGAATTAAAGGTGTGTATGTAAAATAAAAATAATAATAATTAATAAGCTTAATGAAAATTACTACCAAATAAATAAGTGGGTTTTTGAAACTTTGGGGTGCTGATTGAATATATAGAATATTAAATTTTATTTATAAAAATTAAGCATTATTCTTAATGATCATTATTTTTTTATTTTATTTAAAACCCCATTAGTCAATTAACAAGGAAGATTAGGAGATAAGAACAATTAAATTAAAATATAATTATAATTGGCTGAAATTAAATATAATTAGGCTAAAAACAAATTTACGCACCCTGATTGTTTATTTTATAGAGACAATTATTCGAGCCAATGGTTTTAATAATTAGCCAAAAGTTAATTAATTTGCGCCAATAATAATTATATTTTAATTTAATTATTCTTATCTCCTAATCTTCGTTCTTAATTGACTAATGGGGTTTTATATAAGACCCTAATAGTATTCAATCAAATATTTTTTATTCTTATTAAATTTTTAATTTGATTTATTAGATGTTTAAGGTTTTTAAACACCAAGTTTTTTATAAAATTAAAATATTTGCTGATCTAAATGGTAAATATAACTTTCCAAGTTCTTTAATCTAATCAATAAAAAATCAAACCTTAAACATACTATTGTAGTTTTGATTACTACCAACTAATCGATTATTAATTTAATTATTTTTGCTCTAAACACTCCCGACTGAGTTTTATTCCCTATTCCCCCCATATTCTGCCACGCTTTACATTCTATTCCGCCTCATCTCTTTATTTCTTGATTCACTCAGTAATCTTTGAGCATCTTATTAGCCAGTATTTTGTGATAAACTTTGAGCTTCAAACATCAAATTATTATTGCTTTAACTATTGTATTATTTAAAATCT
>ARYC01006323.1:0-27502 GCA_000711775.1 Oxytricha trifallax
TATTACTCACATTGCATCCAGATATTTATAAGTTTTTTATCTAAGGTTTGCATGGGTACCTCCTCACCAAAGGTGTTATAAGCTTTGATTACTAGAGTGAAGTTATCTTTGCCATTTTTAAGCAATTTATTCAAATCTTGTTAGACACTGAGAGATAAAAATAACTTAAAAAATTACTTGTAAAATGTTAATTTATTTATTGTTTGGGGGATTTGAATATTTAATTGAATGAACTTTGCAAACTGGCCATATGAAGCAGACTGAGCTTCGTCATTAGTAATCTGATGTCTAATAAATTGCTAACTAATATTTCATTATATAACAATAAATTATTAAATATTTTAGAATGTGAGTATGAGTGAGACATAAGCATTGAAGAACACCTTGGTATTGAGTTCATTGAGTTTTCCATTTGAATTGCTTCTCCTCTCTTCTTCATCATCGCTGAAGTAATATCTTCATGTAATGTTAAGACAAATTACTCAAGAAGAAAGTCCTTGCATACCTAATATTTGTGTTCTTTTCTGTGAATTCAAAAGTAAAATGCAACACTGAATCTTTATCGTCCACTTAATTGCACTTATACAGCCTCTCCTCTTTGTTGCTTAACTCTTTGTAAGGTTTATTAGTGCTAGTGCCATATAATGCTCTGATGAGTGGAAGCCCATCATCTTCTAAGCTAGGGCAGTGAGTGCCTTTGCGAGTAAGCAAACTGAACTCATAGCGAAGCCAAAACCCATCAATCAAGTCTTATTCAGTTCTCTCTAACCTCTTGAGTGGTGTGTCTTTGTTAATTGTGAAGAAATTGTCGTAGCAGTGTTAGTTAAATCTGTCAACTTCATTAAACACTATTCTCAACGTAGCGAAGTAGTCATACTCCACATACATCTATATCATCTCCTTTCTCAAATTATGGAATTAATGCTTCAAAGTGAAGAATCAATTTCCAACCACTAAGAGAAATATTCATAATTTTTTTGAAATAAACTGAATTTAAATTAAAAATGTATTAAGAAATAAGAATATGAAAACATATCTGATCAGAAGGTGTAGTGCCATTCATTTAAGATGTAAATTACAAAAAACATATCTAAGAAATTAGTTTTACAGGGGTGGCACCAAAATTGATTGAGTAGTCAACTGAAGACTAAGAAAAACACAAGAAAAATTACACTCACGCTAATGGAGCTAAGTATGAAGGAGAATGGAAAAATGATAATGCTTTTTTGTAGATTTCCATTTTTGATTATTACATTTACTATTGCTATTATTATTTATAAATTTGAATTTAAATTTCAACTTATTTCAAAAGAATTATGATTGATTAAACCTTTTTTATAACTTACCATCTAACCCGTAGGCTTAGATGAGTAGCCACTTTTCAATTAGTTAAGACTCATTTGGGATATAATCGTTGTTTGTTAATTTTCTCACTGGCATTCCAATTGCTTTCTTATCATGAATCATTTCATAGAACTTCGCAACTTTAAAATAATCACTTCTTATTTTTACTTAATATAATTGATTGAACCTTGATGACTTCTTGTCTTTCTGACTCATTTTTATTAGCTTTGGTGATAGTGTAAATGTTGCAATTAGTGAGTAAAGTTATCAAGTTTGATAGTTCCTTGAAACCTGAAGAGTTAGTAAATGCCTAGAAAGAGTCCTTGGATATAACGAAGAAAGATTCGGAGTAGCAGTCTTAAGGAGTGGGACAGTTTATATTTGAAGAGGAAAGGTTAAACAGCAACCAATTTCATAATTTCTTCATCTCCTCATCATAAAAATATAAATTATATACTAGATTTTAATCATGGAAAGTGTCCATACCTGAATCATAGAATTAATGAGTAAAATAAAGTGTGTACACCAATTGCGAGTAGAATGGCATCAATATTGAGTTTTTGGCAGAGGGTTTGTAGTTTTATTACTCTGTTTCTGAAATACTTGTAGAAGTAAAGTTTTGTATAGTGAGATTGCTCTGACCGACAACCTGTCTGAGTGAACATTTTAAATTGAAATCATAAATATAATGTAATTTATATTTATATTTTATATAAATTATAATTAATGATAAAGATATATAATTTAATTACATAATCAAATAAATATTAGATTTAAGCAATATTGCGCTTAATTTAAATAATGATTTTTCAATATCTTAAGCATTTCTTCCTTAATTCTGTCATGATAATATGTATAAAATATTTAATTTAAATTAAAATTTCAATAGTATAATCATAGAAAAATGTAATATTCATTTTAAATATTGAATAGAAACATCTGTTTTTATAATTAGATAAGTTAAATTATATTAAATTATAATTGAAATGATAATCAAAAAACTGTCCTAAGCTGCTACATCTTATACTGATTACTAAGGAAGTTCAAATGACTCATTGATCGCTTCATTTATGGATTATTTCTCCAGAAAAACTCCTGTTATTCCACTTACTGGAATAGCCTTGTTCGTTGAGTGATTTCAAGTCTTTTTCTGTTTTTTCTTTCTCCTCTATTCTTTTCATCTAATTAAATGTAAAACATATATCTAATAATGATACTTACCATTAAACTCTCTATATTTACCAGATTATCTGTGATTTTTAGTGGTTTTTCAATTGAAAACAAAAACTGTCGTTTCTAACTGTAACTGGTTTTCACCCCCAAAACCCCTGCTCATTAATTTCTTTTTGGATTTTTCAAAGCATTCATAACGAGAATGTGACCATTAGATTTCTTGGGCATTCCAAATCTTTAAGAAGCTTCTTTTATTATGTCAGTTGTTTCTGAGTGAGTTTGGTACATTTTTTATTTTAGAATATTGCACTGAGTGACAGTTTTAAGCTAAGGATTCATATGTTTTATAAGGACTTAACTGTTTCATACTATTCTTATTATTACCAGAACATTATTGATTTATTAATTCAAGATATTTATGATTTATAATAAGAAATTAATTAATTTAATCAAAAACTTAATATATAAATAAGTATTCGTATAGATCAGACGCAGGTGGAGGTACAGCACTCACATAAATGTAAGTTACAAAAAGTAAATCTTTAATTTTTATTTTTTAGTGGTCCTACCTGGTAAGACCACAGTTGTCACAAGACAGGTGCTGCGCAAGATGACAGTGAGAAGGGACTAAGGACTTGATATTTACGATGACGAAGATGATGATGACGATGAAGAAGTAGACAAGATGTTTTTAGAGAGATTTCCATTCTTGAATAGACTTATAAGTATTAGTTTTAAAGTTAATTAAATAATTAATAAATTAAAGTTTTCGTATTATAAATTATAATTACTAGGTTCATGCAAAATTAAGATGTTAACGATATAGTCTCTTTTTTGATTCTCTATTTTAAAGTCTTTATATTTATCTTGTTCTTTGCACTTGCTACTGATATGAATTTGAATTATTGAAATTAGCATAATTAGATTTCTATATGAATCCACTTTATCCTACAAGCTCATTTGACTCTCACTTCTCCTCTACATTTTAAAGAAATTTCTCTTTTTACTATTCAACATGATTTAGTTTAAACTGGTTGGGCTTATCTAGCCAAGCTGTTAAGTTAAGTAAAAGTTATTATTAACTATGGGATTTGTATTGTTTATTAATTTGAAGACGCTGACATATTGCTCTTCTGGTTACTTAAAATATCTTGAAGAGTGCTCATGCTCTAATTTACTTGCGACTTTTTATAGGATGGACTTTGTTATTACTGCATTTCCTAATCAAAAAGAGTACTCTAGCTTATTTTCTATTATAAGTATGAGAAAATCTTCAAGTGCAACCAGATAGAAATTGCGGCAGCTCATATTACTTCAAGAAATTATTAAAATTATCAACTTGTTCTGCGCTGATATCAGCTATACCAACGTATCTCTTCAGAAACTACAATAAAGATTGACAATTCAATATATTTTTACAGTTTAAGTATAGTAAGTTGTGTTTTGCTGATCATTCTCTATTATCTTTTTTATTTTCATTAACTCTCAAGCATTCTATAGTATCTTTCTCTCTCAGAATAGTTTTTGTCAATATAAGCAATCGATTGTGAAGACTCGCTTAATTTAATAAATATTCAAAACCACCTTCTCTAATTTAGAGTATAAGGAAGTTAAAAATGAAAAGACATTAAATGAATGAAGTCCAAAAGAACATAGTCTTATTTTTTCAATGAGAGATAAATGAACAAAGAATAACTGCTTATTTAAATTTTGCAAGTTTTTATTGAGATATATAAAAAGTACCTTAATTAACTATCTGAATATTGCGTCCAATGATTTAACTTAAAACAATCTTACCAATCTGCAAATATGTGAGATGAGCGAGAGAGGGGAAGCAAATTAAGCTCTAATGATCTTTCTAAAGTAAGATTAAGTCTTGCCTTACTTATAATGATTGAATTAGGCGAAGGACTGATATTTAAGACAAGATTAAGCAGAGGACAATAAATTTTCAATGCACTAATCAAGGAAGCACTATGACAGCTTGAATTAAGATGATTAATAAGGGTGTGCAATATAAAGAATAAGTGAAAAAATAGGTTTCTTAGAAATGCATAATCGATATATTAGATAGATTTAACTAGTAATAGGGATGACATTTGTACTATGATGACTCAAGTCAAATCTTCCTTTTCTGTTGTTTTAGATACTTTCGATACTTCATCAAAAGCCTCAATAAAATCCTAGGTAATTCATTTCTTAAAATTTTAAAATTAGCAAATTGAGAAAATGCTGTTTCCTCTTTAAAAGCTAAAATTTGGAACCAAGCATTTCAAGGCTTGGACTATGTTTCGGATAAAATGAATTGCTAGAGCTTATTTTTTTTCATTTTTATAGAACTGTAATTTTTATTTCTTTTTCCAATTTCCTCTATTATCATTCATTCACATTAATATTTTAGATTTTTTAAATATTTCATACACCTTTTATATTTAGTTTCTAAATATTCTTATGTTTTAGTTTTTTCTTTTATTAACTTATAAGTTATCCACTATAATAATTTAATTTTTAAAGTTCTTATCACAAATATTTTTCGAGAACTAAACATATCATTTATTTATCATAGAGTCTGTATGAATATCAAAATTATTGAAATCTTTATTTTTACTTACTCTACTAAGAATGTATTATTTTTAATCTTACCTCTTAAATTAAAAGATTATATGTTGCTCTACCTCATTTACTAGGACCTCAATATAAATATATTGATTTTAAACACAGCCTCATAAGCATGAATGTATTAAATATTTTGTAAAACTCTTTGCATTTAATCCAATATATAATTTTATTTTGTATTATAAAATGGAACATTGAAGTTAATTACTAACAATTAATTTTACTATCTTATAATTTATTTTTTTTAATTTAATTAATGGATTTAGATTAAGCAGAGATGTTACTCTTAGTTAAACGATATATGGAACATATAGCTTTGTATGCGATAGAGAGAGAAATTAGCCCAGTATTTGATAGTACTATCATAAATGATATAATCATTATGATGGCACAATATTTTTAGGGGTGTCATATGCTTAGAATTCTGTTATGATCTCTTTAAATTCAATGCAAATAGAGCGACACTTTACAGTGGTATAAGATTAAGGGTGTAACCTTGCTATAGACGTGTAATTAAGATTAGATTTGATTTAATTACAATAATCATCCATATCTTAACTAAAATAGGAAATCTTTATATTAACTGGCCACAAAACCTCTCATATACCACTTAAATTATTAGTATCTAAAACATAAACCCTTTTAAAACCATATTATATTATGCCTAAATTGTATATTTTTTTTATAAAAAAATTCATTCAAACTCCTTAAAATTATTTTGGGGTTTGATTATACTAACTTAATAAAGTACTATTCTTATCATCCCTGGAAAGTTTGCTCAGTGATCCCTCAAGTCTTTAAACTTACTTCTGCACAGCGATTACTATTTTTTAAATTCTTTTCAACCAAGTGTTAATTTAAGCTGAAGATAGATCCATTCCTCAACTTTTAATGATTACGGTTTTTTTCAATTTTAAGAACAATATACATCATAATGAATTTATAAATAATGAATAATTACATTTGTGGTACCTGTTTAAATTTTTTATATAAAAAAAGGTTATTTGCTTTAATTTAATTTAAAAGTAGAACTTCATCTGCACTAAATCGGATAAAATTTAACTAGACTTGGAGTCTTTAAAAAAATCTAACTATTTCATTGCTTTAAAAGAAAGCTAAAAGATTATTCAATAGTTTTAGGATACTATATTAACATAATATATGATAGCTTTGTAGAAACGATGCAATAAATATCTTTGGATTGAATTAAACGTATATTTATTATAAATAAGGATTTTTATTATTCACTAATAAATATTATATATTCAGGACCATTTTAATATATAACATAAAAGGAATCAACTATAAATTAAATTTTACGATCATTGAGCTATTATAATTTTTTATTACAAAATTAAAAACCCGCGTCATAGGAGACATTCTAAAATCATACTCTTATTTAAAGTTTAAGCCCTGTTCTATGCATCCGTAACTTCAATTAATCTTATTTGCACTATCTTGTTAATTTCTAATGGCTAACTCTGATCTCTCCTTCTTATATGTGCTAGATATCTATAAATAAGTAAAAGCTTACAAAAAAACTAAATGATATAAATTTATAAAATAAATAATTTTAATTAAGTTTTAACAGTAAATCACTTTTTTCTCTAATTCGTATTTTTTAGGAATGCATTCGATTTGGAAAATTAATTAATTTATAATTACCTTAAGTTATAATTATGAGAAATGTCTTGATACCCTATCAATATTATACTCTTAGGATAGCGCATTATAAATGGAACGTAGATGTTATTGCTAAAAATGATTTTCTAATTGGTGAAGCGAGAAAAACCTCTTTTACTCTTTTTGGGGTTTTATAACTCAAAATAAAAATATCTCGCTATGTGGAATAACTCAGTAATATTACTAATAGCAAAGTCCAACTAAATTGCGGGATATATCTTAGAATCTACTTTATTGAGAATGAATTTGATAACTGACATGATTTTAATATTAATTTAATTTTAATTTTAATTCATTTTTCATATCGAATATATTCCTACAATTATGATATCTGTTTTAATTATAGGTGGATATGGTAACCAACTTGTCGTGAGTCGACTAAGCTTCAAATTTAGCTTTCTACAACATGAGAGTAAGTAGTGAATTATCAGGTTCTATTTGCTAGGATGAAGGTTTATGCTGATTAGGATTTAACTGTTTAGATGAGCTTTCTGGCTAGAATTCTTGTTTCCTAGGCAAAAGAGAGGCGGGCGATGAAGGCTCTCAGCATATAAAATAAAAAAAAGTCTGGATCAATAAAAAAAATAAGATATTTTCTCCCGCACCGAATTCGGGTACTCAATCTATCTCAACGAAAGGACAGAGAATAAAATCTCATCAGCAGCAGGTTTTGGAATTATTTACGTTTTTCACCACTCCTTTCAAAAACTGGAACTCAACGTGCTTGCTCATTTTATTTTGTTGGAACATCCCGATCATCTAGAATAAAAATCATCGTGTAAGCGAGATGAGTTTTTTTTCTGAGTTTTATGTCTTCATGATGATAAATAATAGAAAAAATAGATGAATGTAGAAATTAAATTAACAATAATTATAATATTTATAAGATTAATAAAAATGGATATGTGCAATAAAAAGTATTGTCTTCCTCTTCATAATAATCATGTTCATTTTCAAAGAGTTCTTCTAAGTCTGCTCTCTCTCTGTCACTTTGTGAAGTTCCTGTCATCGCCCTCCGTGGGCTTACTAGGTAGGACCACTATTAAGAAATATTAAAGATATCTTTTTTGAAACTTACATTTTTATTAAGTGAACAGTCTTCACCTGAGTCAGATGATTTAGAATACTTTTTACTCTATTAAGTTTTAATATTATTAAATATATTTCCTATTATAATTATAATTACGTCAAATCATTCTGATACGTCACGAGTAAAAGATAATTTTTTTTTAGTATAAAAAAGTGAATATGTAAAATTAATTGAGTTTAATAACTAAATACATGTGCACTTAAACTTTCATTTATCAGTTCAACACTTTATTTTATTGTTATTCAAATCATTAAAATTTCAAAAAGAAATTAAGAAAATATAATTTAATTATGCATTTTTCTTTATATTTAATTCATAACTTAAAAGATTAAACCTAAGAAATTTTTTTATATTATTCTTTATTGGTATAATATAATTTTTCTAAATATAGTATAATTTTAGCAAACTCTAAGTTTATTGAAATAAATTAAATCTTCCTTTCTATTTTTAATTAATTATTATTTACTATAAATTTTAATTTTTATTAAGGATAATGATAGCAGATTAACATTAACATGAAAATATCATGTATCCGATATTTAACCACTCTATTTAATGTTAAAACTTGACTAATTTTTTATTTTTATTTGAAATTCCTGCTTCAAACCAAATTTTACATTTGATTTAGAAATAATTTGAAAAATCGTCTATTCATTAAAATATAAGGAGCCCTGGATATCTCGACCGTATAAACTTTAATTTTGTTTTTTTACTTTCGTATTTAAGCTTCTTATAATCTTTTAATTCTTTGAATATTTCCTTAATGATGAAGCCGATTTTCGGCACTAAATTTATCTATATTTATTTTATTTTAATTTTTATTATTTAAGAAGAATGAATTCCAAATTTAATATTGATATTTGAAAGGGATTTATAATATATTTTTAATTTAAACTAAAAGCTATGTCTTACCTTATCAATAATTCGTTTTTATTAAATATTTCACAGATAATAAATAAAAATCTATCTTTAGATGTGTGGAGAATATAAAAATATAAAGCCTTCCATAATTATTTATTTTACTAAATATTTGATAATAACATAATTTATGTATTAAAATCTAAACTTTGACAAGATACATATACTCTTTGTTTTCTTTAAAATTATTTAATAATTAAATTTGTTTTAAAACGTACTGAACATTGACTTTAGCAGGTATAATTTATGTCTTGTGACTAGAAAATATCAGACTTAATTAACAATAAAACTTTACTAATTTTCACTGTTTCTTAAAGCTTATATAAAAATAAGATAATGGATATCAGAGATTTTTTTAATGCCTAAGACTGTTAAGAGAGAAGCTTTATTTTATAATTTAAGTGATTTTTACCTTCAAATCGTGCTCTATATATATTAATTTATCTCTACATAACGTTTTCCCATTATATTTAACGCTAATTATTTCTACTGCTGATAATATTTTTTAAAACTTAGCTCTGTCTTCCACTAATAATAATTTAAAGAAACTAAGATTATTTTCATAATTTAAAGCTCGTTATTATTATGCAACATTATTCCTATTTGATATATGACAGAGCTATTATTTTGTAAGTTACCTGTAAATAAATTAATAATTGGATATATAATTTAAATCATAAATATTGCATTGCTTATTCTGTTGAGTTCTTTATTTCTATCTTCCTCTAATTATATTTCTAAGAAATTCATGTATTTGTTGTATTAAACTGGGTGATTATTTATTACTTTTTAAATGGAAGGCTTTTCTATCCAAATTTTACTCATTTATTCTATCTTGAATTTGAGCTCCTTTTTTAAAAAAATAATGCTATTCTAATAGATTCTTCTTTTTTTTCTCAGGTGTCTTAGAGACAAAGTTTGGGGTTTAAACCGTATAATTAAATAAAAACATATATATAATATAATATTAAAATTATCACTGTTTGCTTTTTAAAAGATTTTCTTTGTTCTATAAGGCTTTGTTTTCTATTGTATTTCTTGTGTTTTTAATTAAATTAGTCCGATTTTGATAATATTCCTTATTAGAATGCTAGTATTTCTTGGACACTGTTATTTTATATACCCTAGAAATTGTTCGATTAATTTAATAGTATAAAACTTCAGAATTAATAAAAAAAGATTGTTCTTTATTTGTAAATTAAAGTAATTATTAAAGAGGTTATAACTAATAATATTTTAATTTTGATTTATTTTACTTCCTGAAAAATTCTTACGAATTATAGGATTATTCTTTGAAGGACTTGATTTTAATATATTGTTGGGAGTCTTAGAAGTACTCTACTTTTGAATCATTTGTTTGCTTTAGATTTATTGATTATTAATTGAAGATAATACTTTGAATAATTTATAGAATGATTCCAATAGATCCAATATGATGTCTGATAATTGAATCATTGCTCTAATTCTTAAATTAGTCTGAAAAGAAAGGAACTAGTAAATGTGAAAGGGAAATCTCTTCAACTTGCTGAATTTTAATTCTAATATATTATTTTGTGTTTTCAAACCTTCGTCATTCATCTTAAGTTGAGAACTTTCACTTTATAATAAATCTCAGAATTTCTGGTATCTTTGGCTTTTAAAGTTTCTTAACTTATCAAAGATTCCTTTTTTTTCATTTTAAATTCATCGTCTTAGTAATTTTATTGAAGTTTAGCTTCATTCAATTAATTTCCTATTGTGGAATAGTCATCATAATCTAGATATTTTGAGAATAATGTGAATTAAAAAAAATAAATTAAAAATTATATTAATAATTAATTAATATTGAAAACGGAAATGATGATAACAAGCTCATTATTAAAAATTTAAGTTACAATAGAAATTTCAAACATTTATTTAGAGATTGCACCTGGCAAAAGCATTTATGGCGCTAGACCAAAGAGGGAAGAAGACCGATAGAAAAGACAAAGAAAAATACCCTCATACTATTGGTGCTATTATATGTATAATGAGAAAATTTTAACGGTTTTAATAATTCTAATGTATTATTGTTATTGCTACTATTACTATTGATCATGAAATATTGAAATTAAAAATAATTAGAATTATAAATGAACATTGAACAATTACATTTTTTTAATTTATAAATTAAATGAACAAATATAAAAAATGCCCTCAAATCATCTACGGAACTTATCTATACAAAATTTGATATTTTTCAAGAAAGTAAGTTAATAAATACATTGAACTTTTGTTTAAAGCAATTATTTAGATATAAATGAGATAATTTATTTTATTAATAAAATATTTATTTACAATTTATAGTCTTAGGGAGATAAAATTTCATAAAATAATATTAGTCGCTATTTAAAGATAATCTCAAAATTCTAATAATACTTAAAAGAATTCTTGTTCAATAAATTATAGACTGTTCACTAAACCACATTTGAAATAGAAAATTTATAAATAATTAAAATTATCAATTAGCTAATAAATCACCTTTTACTTTTCATTCGTTACTTCTTTAAAAAAATATAGATATTATTTTGTTTTTCTTTAACATATAATAAGATTTATAAAAAAAATAATTATAAACAAATTATTTATATATTTCCTCAAACACATTTTCCCAATTTTTCATATTTTATCTACATTAATATAAAAATTATTTTGTTTTTTATTTCACTTTATTTATAAAAATTTTGAATATATTTTTTTTGATTCATTTTAACTTCGTTAAGACTTTATTTGGCGACTATTTTGCTAAAATTTAAGCTAAGAATAAAATTTTATATTTTCCATTCTTAAATCTTTGATAGAATTTTTTATATTTAATTTAATTTTTAGTATACATTATATAACTATGAATTATTGAATTTTAAAAGTTATTCTTTTATTAAGCTAAAAATAATCATGATGAGTGCTACTAAACCAAAAGATACTTAAGATTAGCATAATCAAAATTAACCAAGCAGAAAGAAATTGAAAAATTAATATTGAATTTTGAGATTTATTAGCTGAATAACTGACAATTTACTGAATCATCGTTGACAAGAATGATTACCAAATACTTATATCGAAAAACTAAAATAGTAAGATAAACTTGATTATGGGCAATTAAACAGCCATAAAATTATTATGATTGCTCCTTATTTTCAAGTTAGGCTTAATTAATAACGCAAAATTTATAACTTCCTTTGTTATATTATTAAAAAAATTCACAAACAAGTCTTAATTTAAGAAAAAAGAATACTTTAATTAGTTTAATATCTCAATTTGTCTGAGCATCCAGAATTATATTGATTATTATTATATTTCTAATTATACTATTATAACATCTTTTCTTAATTAATTTTTGTGAACTTGACAAGTAATTTGAAATTTAGTCATTTTTATCTGGCGTATTTATTATAATAAAATAATACAATTATTATTTTCAAAAGCAATTATAATTTGATTTAATTTAGTAATTTTTTTATTTATTATACCCTAATGATGCATTTTTATTTCCTTAGTTTAATTTAATTTTGTCTATGATTTTGAATTCTTGCTGCTCTTCATTACAAATTTTAAGCCCTCCTAAATTTGTAAATTAAAAAAAAGTGTTAGAATAAAGATGCTTTTGTATACTAAACGTTAAGTGAAAGTTTCAAGATTCATCATCTAAGGTCACAATCTAAAAGAGAAAGCAATAGAATTAAATTTTGATTTTTCTTTTTTTTGCCTATAGGTTTGTATATTGTAAATCTCATTATTCTGGTTTAAAGTTTTTAATTATAGACTTCGATTTGAAGAGATATATATATAGTTTAAGTAATTCAGTTAGAGGCGGCTCAAAATGAAAAAATTACTACTGTGATCTATTGATTTTTTTAATTTAGTTAGGGTTTTTAATTATCAACCAATGCTGCCATCTCTCAAAAACAACTAACCTATATTGCTTCTATAGATGAACTGATTTGTTTGAAATAAAACTAATTGTTTTATTAATTTTTTTTAAAAAAAATAATTAAACTATTTTCATAAAAAAATGGTAAGAGTGGGAAAAGTAAAGATCTAAGAGATGACAAAAATTATTAGAAAGATATTTTTCTTTAATAAAAACAATGATTAAAATAATTACAATGCAGCAATCTCCTTAATATTTGATTTGGTTTAATTCAAGCTAAATGATAATTAGGAAAAGGAATTTAAAAGAATGTTTAATAGAAGATTTACTATATTTTTAAGGAATTTCTCAATAATTAAATATTAATGTAAAAATTTACCATTCATCCCAATTATACATCTATGGATTTCTTTCTATGGTGTGAATTGTTATAATCAATATAACGAGATAGATATATAAAAGGCTTTAAGGGTAGGTAAATATCGATGTTAATATTTAATAATTTCTCAACTCAACCTTTATTTATTCTTATTACATAATTTAATTAATTTAAATAGCTTTTGTCATAAGAATATGAGAGACTGTAGGGAATTTAATTTTGAACTTTACAATTAGCAAACTAACTTAAACCACTAAAAGAGGATCATGTTTAACTTTGAAAAATCGTTTAGACTACTTTTAAACAACTTAAGAAAATTATTACTTCAAATATGATTGCATTAAGAATTAGTTATCTTTATTTTAGAAATTTAATTTGAAATTTATTATTATAATTATGCTTGATTTATTTCAATATATCAATAAATAGTTAACTAGTTATGGACACAACTCTTAACGTTTCTTTTCATATCTTTGATATTCTTATCCTTTTTTATTCATTTTACAGAATTTTAACCATTATAAACCGTATTATAATTTTTAATTGCTTTGATTTTATGAAGTTTCTAAAATTATATTTTTAATCAAAAAGTTCTGTGTTTAACTTTATTATAAATTTAGAAGTTTGTGTAATTATTTCTGCAATTTAAGAAGATTGGTGTCGTCATAATCATTTAAGTTTTTATTAAAAGAAGTTATGCATTTTATTTAATTATGGCTTTAAACTTCTTGATGTAATGCTAATGTTTTAGAATTACTAAATGCTCTTAAATTGCTTTTCTAACTATAAAATCTTTAGATGGTTATCTATGGAGGCAACTTGCTATAACCATCATTTAAATCAAAAGCGGAGTCTTTATGCCACTGAATTATTTATGAGCAAAAGTCTTGTTAATAATATATTCCAATTTATTTTGAAATTTGCACATTACTATTTCTTTATTTTATATTATCTCTAGAACTCCGACTTTAACAATTTAAATAAATTACGACAGGTTGCCTTGAAATTTACAATGAAAGTCTTAGAAAAAATGAAAATTAATTTGTTTTATTGATTTAAAATAGTTTTACCACTCAAAATTTCTGGAATATCTTGCATAAAGAACAGTTGTTTTTTATATTTGCTATAGTATTAATAGTTGATATTTCTAAATCATCTAAAAAGTTTTATAATTCTTAGTCCATAAGTTATATCTAGTATTAAATTTAAACATATTAATAAAGATTCTTGTTAATGCTAAATTGTTTAAGGTGAATTGATGACATGTCTATTATGATCATAGAAGAAGATTGTGCTAATTTTTGATAAAAAAAGTAGATATATTCTATTTATTGAATAATCATATTATTTTAACTTTTAGAGTACTATTTCTGTCTATATTGAGATAGAACTTTTGTAAACTACAAGGAAAAGTAATAGAATATATTTTAGGTGATTAATCTTGCTACAGGTTCTATAAAATTGGAGAGTACTATAGACTACATAAAATTAAATTGCCTCTATTGTTATTGCGCTAGTAAAATTATTTATTTGAACATATTTGCTGAAGATCTTTTTATTCTTAAAGGATGCATTGACTTCTATTTTATTTTAAGGATTTTTTATTAAGGTTTTTTGTTTATTTAGTATCAGAATAGCTCATTTATATGCTGATCTGGTGGGGTGCGATATCTGAACCAAGCTGACATTATCAGGACCAAAGAGCTTTTATTGAGCATTTTTCTATAGCTAGGTCATATGGCATTGCAGAATATAATAAAAATTTATTAACAATATGGGATCACTTTAGGGGTGAAAAACGATTAAAACTAGTCTTAGTTTAATCATTAAATTATTCATGTTTTTTTTTATTTCCCACTACGACTTTCCTTTTTAATAAAAATATTTTTTTTGAAAAATATCATTTTATTCAAATTAATAGAGTAAAACTAATCAATTATTTACCAATATTTTTTTATAATGTTAATACTATATTTTCATATCCTATGATATTTAATTGATTATAAACTCCATTAATTTGAATAAAATGATATTTTTTAAAAAAGATATTTTTATTAAAAAGGAAAGTCGAAGTGGGAAATAAAAAGAAACATGAATAATTTAATGATTAAACTAAGACTAGTTTTAATCGTTTCACTCATAAAAGTGATCCCTTATTGTTAATAAATATTTATTATTTTTTCCAATCCCCTATGACCTAGTATAGAAAAATGTTAAACTATAATAAAAGCTCTTTGGTCCAGATATCGCTTACCCTTTACTTAAATTATTTTTCTTGATATAATTGAATATTTATTTTGTTTATTATAATCAACCAAGATCTTTCGTTATTTTGAAATTAATTTTTCAATAATTATCAATTTCAGTTTATTATTAATAAAATAGTAAAATAATCGTAAAAGTTAAAATAAAATATTCAAATGACTGCCTTTAATTGTAAAAATTTAAATTAAATTATGACTAAATGTAATATAGAGAAATTAGTTAAGTCATTATTTGGGTATTAATATTACTTATTCACTTTAGTTTTAATAATGAATTTATTATATAATATTAAATAGATTTCCAACGTAATTTGTATTTTAGTGCAGTGAGTGATTGTGTATATAATTTTGAATTTATATTTATCATCATTTGAAATCTCTTCAAGCATATACAGTGCGTTAAAACCTAAGCAGTTTAAATGAGTTAATTCTTAAAATATTAGAGATATATGAGCTATCATTAGATATAATGTTAAATAAGATATAAATTGGTATTGATAATTTTATATTTTATACTTACTTTGAGATAACTCAGAGATTATTTAGATTATTAATTGAAAAGATACATATAATATCTTGAAACTACTTTTTCAATGTTAATAATAAGTATATTAAAAATTTATATTTCGTTGTGTTATTAGTTAAATCAATTTTTTAATTTAAAAATATTTATGATCAATATTGTATTTTTTATCGTCATCCGCCCTCCGTTCTTTCTCACTATATGGTCGTTCTGTTTTATACACTTAACATTGTACTTAAATCTATAAATTGAAGATTAATAATATTATTTTTCTTTGGTTATTGCTTATCAATAGAAATCTTTTTGAATGGTATGCACCAAGATATGTGCTGAAGTCAAATTCTCACTTTCCAATCTTCTTGTTTGATTCTTTTTGTACAAGTTCTTAAATGTGATGATTGATATTTTAACACTCTACCATAGAGTTTGGACGGGTTTTTCTAACTGCACTTTAAATGGAAAAAATAAATTAAATTTTTGAACTTACTCTTTTATTTAATTTGATTCATATGTTTATTAATATTAGTTTATTCTCGCTAAAAATTTTTTTTATCTTATGTTGAATCAAGTTATTTCTCTAACTAAGGAGCTAAAACTAATTTCTATGATGAATTGGTTATTTATATTTCTACTTCTACTTTTAATTGGATTGTTGTTAAGCAAAAAGTGATTCATTTTTATGGTACTTCAAAAATTAATGTGAATATCAACAAGCATTAGGAAATTAGAATAAAACACTGGATTCATTTCCTAGATTTGTAAAACCATAGAGAAAACTGTTATATCTACAAGTAAGTATATTCTATGAATAAGACTAAATGGCCTATTTTTTCTCCTTAAAGATACTAAAACGAAGGTACATATAAACAATCTCTTTAACTACAAAAATAATCAATCGTTCCTATATAATAGTAAGGGAGAGTAGTATACATTTAAGGTAGGCATTATTATGATTATAGTGGATATCTGGTGCAATTTTGAATTTATTATAATCTTTTAAATAGCAAATCATATTTTCCTTAAGATTAGTATACTACTCTGAGTCTAAAGACCACCCCAAATGTCAAATTGTAATAATCTAAAAGATTTGAATATCATTTAAATAATAATAAAGCCCTTGAAGAGTCTTTAAAAGCACAATAAAATTTAATTCTGTTAGAATTTTAAATTTTATACAAAGATTTCTATAATTTGTGTTTCTATTTTTTTAAACAAAATAGAACTTTTATATTATATTTAAGCATTTATTTTGATTCCGCTTTAATAAATATGCCACATTTTAGAAATAAATAGGTAAAAGATAATTCTTTTATATTAAAAAAATTATATGAATATTACCATATTTAATCTTAAAAAAAAGTTAAAATATTGATAAAATACGTAAAAATAGGAAATTTGAAAAATAAATTAAATATTTAATTATAACCAACTTATAGAAACCACTGTGTTGATTGAGAGTGTATCACAGCCAATATTGTTGATTGTAATCTTCAGCACCATAATATAAACCCCAAATTTTTCTTGAACAACCAAGCACTTGATATAAATGTTTGGCAGGAATTCGATGATTAACATGGTCGTTTGACACCGTCAATTGGCGTCGATCTGGCATGGTCACTTCGTGTCGATTCGTCGTCGATAGGCTTGAGTTGAGGCCAACCAGCAATCCATTCTCATCTTCTAGATCCTAAAATCTATTCCTCCATCCTTGATCCATCGGTGCCATCATTGGTAGCTCAAGTAGTTGGACCATCGTTGGTGTATTGGTGGACTTGACCTCTGCAATGCGCGAAGGTGAGAGAGGTTTGAGTAGGTTGGCGATTGATTAGTTTAAACTTAAACTTATAAGCGTGATTTATAATAGGGAAGTTTTAATCAATTAATTTAACTGTTCAACTGCTATTTATGCTTGTCTTGAGTAGGGCAAGAGCACCTGCAACTCCACTCATCGTCATTGATGATTGACTCATACGAACCCATGTCTGATGGTGGTGCACCACTGCTTGACGCTGAACGCCCAGAGCTTGTTGACATCACTCTTGGTCATGGCCTTCAGGATCTAGGAGAGTCTCTTAACCAAGTGAATCCTATAAGTAGTTATGGTAACTATCCTTACTTGCTGTCTGCCTGCTCCTGCCTGAGGTGCCTCTTGATGTATGAGAACAGCTGCTCGATTGGGTTGAGCCAGGGCGAGTACTCGGCATTGAATAGCACTGTCACCTTCAACTTCCTGGCAGTCTCCAACACTTCAGAGTACTTGTGAATGACTGCGTTGTCCATGAGCAGCACGATCTTCTTCAGGCCAAGGTCCTTGTCAGTGCGCAGCTGGCGCAGGGTGTGGTAGAGGAAGTTCTCGAACAGCACGGCATCGAATGCTCCCTCGATGACTTGGCTGGAGACCAGCTGGTCCTTAGTGATGGCTGCCACGAAGCTCATCGAGAATTGCTGCCTCTTGGTGGATTACTTGGTGATTGAGAGATTCCTGGCCATGGTGCCATAAGTGCCCAACCTCTGGCTGACTTGCTGTCTGACTGCTGCAATGGGAGTATAATGTTGCGATGGTTGAGCATAGGTGTTGCCAGAGTCTGCTAAAGGTGCTTGGTCATTCAACTAGTTGGGTAGACTTAACTTTGTATCAATTAAAGCAGTATAAAATCGTATAGCTATTGCTTACTATCCTATTCCTTCACTGTGACTTTACTGCTGTTCACTGCCTTGCTGGACAGCTGCAAGCGTCTGGGTGTAATGGCTGTCCAGTTGTCATGGCCTGTTGCATTGATCACCTCACTGCCCTTACGCTGGGTTGACTACAGCCGGAGGCTGGCCAGGTTCTGAACCAATGGAGTGAGAGTGGAAGCCGATTTTAGAGGGGTCTATGGTTGGCTTGAAGGCTTCTTAGTGGAGCTCTATATTCTGATAGCGTCGAAGCGCTTCTATAAGGATGGGTATTAAGCACTGCCCTCTGGGGCTTCCAAGATAAAGAAAAATAAGTTATTTAAGAGTGGAATTTTTAATTAATCAATTGAATATTTAAGACAATGATTATTAAAAATTGGCTTAATTTAGTAATTGTACAAAGCTGCTCAATTGCATCGGGATTGATTTCTGAACGACCAAATCATCATTCTCTTGACTTCCCAAGTCACTTTTATTTAAAGATGCCTATTAACTAACTGTGTACTTATTAGACCATATTCTGAGAATTTCCAATCTATTTAAACTAATCTTATATATATTTTAGCTTTATTAATGATTAAGTTAACTTAATTGCCTATTAATGCTTGATAATATAACAATAGTCCTCCCATCTCATAAATCATAAACATATAAAAACAAACAAGTTCTCGAAAGGATTGTTGGCCTAGTGAGATAACCATTAGGGTATTAAACAATAGCTGAGTCTTTTGGACAAGCATGGGGCCCCTCTAAATAATTAAGTTAATTATCTGAAAACTCACATTTAAATACGAACCAGAGTAGACGAGATCGCCTCATATATTCAGGCAAATTCTTTCAGCTTGCCTAATCCCAGCAATGACTATAGAAGTCTTATAGATGAGAATCTTTCGTCTGCTTTCAATAAAAGTACCAAGAGACCTTAGAGAAATTCCTCGAATAGAAGGGGTTTATTGCAATTGAGACAAGGAAATTTTAATTAAGTTTGAATTAAGAACTGCATATTTAATAATAATAATTTAAATTTAATTAAGTCAAATTCTTAATTGCCCGCCTTTAATATGCAAATAACATAAAACTTTACAAACCTACCTGATCAGCTTCGCGATAGCAACCTATCTATTCAGAAAGTACCATCCATTTAATAGAGTGAATGCAATTCATTAAGAAGCTCCCTCAAATCTCTCCCTCTATCTCATTAAGAGAATATGAAAGCTACCGAAGGGATGCAGCAAGATAATTTGACAACTGTAAGCAAGAGAGGACGAAGGCCAAAATATGAAGGAGCTCAATACCCTGAGCTCGTAGATAAAGCAAAGCTCATTGCCTCATCACAATTATGATATTGATTAGATATTGGCAATGGATGAATTCAAGCCTCTAATTGGAAGCAAGGATATATCCAGATTTGTGAACAAGTTCATCTTAAATAAAACTACTCAAAGTCAGGCTAAATCCGTAAAAAATGTTAAAATCTGCTCTCTTAATGACCCTGAGAAAAATTTGCCGCCAAAATCAAAAGCAGCGAGTGACCATTTGAATAATTTGAAAAATGTAGATAGCAACGAAGGCTAGTTAGAAGCTCATAATTCATAAGTAAACTATGGAGCTAAGATTTAATCAGAATTACCTCAATATACATTCGAGAGTACATGATCTTAAAGCCAAACGAAAGGCAAGACTTTATTTGGAAATTTTTAATAGAAACAGTCAGAGTTTATTGGAGTTCTTGCAAAATCTCAAAACAGCTTGCTCCGAAAATCTTTATAAGGACACGTTTCGAATAATATTCGAGCTAAATTAAAGAGCCCAGGCAAGTTTACAGATAAAGACAAGGCTTTTTGTTTCTTCTCTTCTCTACTACAGATACGAAATCATCGAGTGTGACTCATTGTTGAGGAGCGCCTTAGCACTACTAGCTTAAAGGCCAAATACAGAATAAGCTCTTGGTCTAGCGAACTATATATTTATTAATGAGCCTGACTACTTGTTAAAACTCCAAGATGAGCTCCAAAAGCTTGACAAGACCAATATTGGAACATCCCACTAATGATAGGGACGTTCTAACAGCTCAAAATAGACTCCTAAGCAGTCCGTCTATTGCCTAACACACTCCTTAGTCTAAATAAAGCCTTCATATAAGTACTAAAAGAGGATTAAGGCCTGAGACTAATAAGAGATGTGCCTATAAATGTGGTTGGTGACTTTATACAAATTTGTGCCTTGTCAAGCCCATCCTCATACTAAAAACTTGACAATTTTATTCAAACGATGACTGAAATCTTTGTTTAAAAATGGGACTTCATTGATCAGGATGATTTCATACTATACCTTTAATATGTTTCATTTGAGCTGAAATAAAGAAACCCACTCTGGGTCTCCAAGCTAGATGACATATCTGATCTAGGGAAAAACCTGCTTTCATACAATTTGAGAAAGGTGTAAGGAACAGAAGGGACGTAATTTAAGACTGCTTAAAAGCTGACTTCACAAAGTTAAACTAGCTTCTTAATATTCCTAACAAGACTTGTGATTTTAACGAAAATGAGTAGAAGAAACTATTAAGTCAGTTTAAAAAACTTAATCTATTATCGTTGTCAGTGAATTAGTTTGTAAAATCTGTAAGCTTAAAAGCTTTTACTGATTCGAGGCAAATGCTCAGACTCTAACAGATATTGGGATTCAAATTTCTTACGCTACAAAGGCTTTGCATCAATTATTTGTTGTGGGAAGATACCTAGTATTCCTTTATAAACTTTGGCGTTGGAAACGGAAAGACTCTACTCTGCTCAAATTTAGCTGCTCTTTAATCTAAACTACTCTAGAAAATTGTGTTTGTAGTTGGGAAAAATGAGCATTTAGTATTGAGGGACGAGAAAAAGTTTGAAAGTACTATCACTAGTTTAGGATTGAATGTTAACGTTAATCAATATGAGAATAAAATTGGAGTCTACTATTTAAGCTAGAAGTATCTTGAAAGTGTTATGGAGCAACCAGATTTTCTAGATCTTTGGAAACAGTCAATCGTTATAATAGATGAGTATGACTGGATTTTATTTGAAGGTAATGTTAAATAGGTAGAAAGCTAACTGAAGTTTTATCGATAAGCGGAAAGTATAACAGGGTTCACAGGGTCACAGCTCACTTAAAAAGAATTGAATTGTCTGAAAATAGCATTTGGCACTGAGGAAATTGTTTTTCCTAAGCTAAGCTCTATCGTTGGTGATAAAAGAGTGAGACTTGATTAAGAGCTCGTCACCTCAAGCTAAATAGACTACTGTAAGAGGGTTTTCGAAATCTCCGCCTAGTATTGTAAACTTACTCCAGTAATTATAGTTGCACAGTAATCTTATTCGATGATCGAGAGTACTTCAAAAAGTTGCCTAATTGCCATTTTTTCCAATGAAAAGTGTCAAGGGAACAAAATTGGAGGTCTAGTTCGATCATCAATTCGTTAGCAAGAACAAGGATGGCTAGTTTGGAGTATTCCTCCTAAATGAGCAACAAGGCAGAGGTACAGATCTCAAGACTACTCATGAGATAGAATTTAATGGCGGCTTATTTTTAATTGTTGCTGATATATTCTCGCTAAGATCTACTGAATAAATTCTGGGAAGAGTAGGTGTCTTCATTGAAAAGGTACTTAAAAATAGGTAATTTACAAGCACGGATCAAAAGAAACAGCAGAACAGGTAATTTCGCTTCAATAGCAATATGTTGAAAATCAAAATCATATAAAAAGCTGCCCTTTAAACTGCTTTAGGGGGTATCATTAATGGTGTTTGAAAGATAAAGACCCCAATTAAATGCTTCCTAAAACCTAATCTGTGGAAAAACCAAATGACGTGTTTAAGTATAATGACACTCCGTTGACCAAAAGCGAGAAATGTTTTCTGTTAAAAAATAAAATTGAATCCGAGGATCTTGAGGTTAAGGAAGCTCCTTTGATAGAGTTTAAAACGCCTGAATACGATCTCCCTGTAGAGAAGAGTTTTGAAGAGTGTAAATCCGAAAAAAAGTGGAGCTCAAGTCTGTGTAAGAATAGAAACCTATTCCTAAGTCGGATGATGAAAATGAAAGCATAAATCTGATTGACTTGAAATCCTTGAACGACTCTATCGCATTACCTGAGCTGCCAGTTAAATCCGAAAATAAAAAGAGGTAAAAAATTAAGGAGATATCGCTGGAAAATGACCTCAAATCTCCAGGATCTCTTCTTAAACGTAAAATTGGGAAAGATTTGAAGAAGAAATCTTTAAGGAAAGCTTAAACTGAGAAATCCGATGTAAACTTGTCAGAAAGCCAAAGTCAAACAACCAACCAGTTCGTGTCTAAATATGGAAGGCTTACTGGCAAGAGAATTATTGCAAGTAATGATACAAATTTTGAGTAAATTAAACGATAAAAAACTCAAGAGACAATTAGCAGTAGCTCAAATTGATCCCAAGGCAAGTATTGCATTTTGATGTTTGAATGTCAAGATTGATATTTGATTAATAGTTAAATTCTCATGTTAAATAATTCATAAGCGAATAATCTCGCGTTCAATTCATGTCTAGATTTGGTTGATTGGACAAGACTCGTCCTTCACCGTCAATCACACCATTATCATGAAGTTAGCGTACGAGCGGTTTGTAGCCAACTAGTTCATCCATATGTGATTTGATATCGTTGAATTCATCCCTCATTCGTTTGTTCTCCTGCAAATACTTTTGCTTACTGCCTCTCATCGCAATCTCCTCGCCTTTCACCTCTTCAACTTCTTTCATTCTTCGCTTTCTCTAAGAAGTTTGCTTTATTAGATGAGCAGATTTTCCCTTTTATACTAATAATGGGTTAAATGAAAATATATTTACCACTATAATTTAATGACTCGCTCAACGCCTGAGCAAACTCTGGTCTCATATGAACTATTAAGTTCTACGTCTAATCAAGCCTTTTCGCCTTTTTTACTTTGCCTCAAATATCATTTAATTAATACCATCGTTGTCCAATGACATAAGGACGTCACATATCCATTTCTTGTCCAAGTGCAGCCAATCGCACTGATCAGGGAGGTATTTTAGCAAAGATGGCATTTGCTGGGAGTATCCTAGAAAGTCATCAGCTGTGAGGCCCTCAATCTATGGAACAGCGGCTACAATTACATCGCTTCGTTTTAAGTACTAAAGTTAAATTAAATTCTTAAATATACCTCTTTTTCTCCATTGAGAATGCTTTTGAGAAAGTATGCATTGCAACAACCTAATTTAGGCAAGTAGGCGCCACACTCCTGAGCTAAAAAATCATGGAGCTCTTTCTTGCTCCCAATCTTCTCTTGAACCTAATGACGTTCACTCTGGATAACTGTCCCTGCATCTATTCAATGTATATAATAGAAAAGCTTGATTTACCTTCTTGTTCGTAATTTTAAGAATTGGACTACAAAATTTTATTAATTAATTATAATATTAAATAGGGTTACTATTAACTATTCTAGCACAATAGGAAAACTTTATAAAGGAATCCTCTTCTTCGAAAAAGTTTAATCTCCCTGTATAAAATGAAAACTCTCAAAGGAAAGTAGTAATCACAATCAACATTAACTGATTATTTTAAGCTGGAAAATTAATCTTTAGATTAATCTTCATCAGAACACGATCTCGAGGAATCACGAGACGAGATTTCCGAAAGGAGCAGCATTAAGCCTTTTTAAGGAAGCTCAACGTAGCTGCTTACTAACTCTCCGATGAAAGATAATAATATCACTCTGGAAAATTGGAGTGAAGATTCGATTGATGAACTTGAGGGTCGATTGTAGCAAATTATATGTAGCGATGGATTCGATTCAGTACAATATGATCCAAGATCATAGCTATAATAACCTTCTTTTATTAACGGAGAGTTCGGGTGTTTGACATCAACTCAGTTTAAGGAGACGGTTCATATTATTGCTCTTATTCACCTACGATTTAAGTTATAGCAGGAAAAAATATAGTACAATGAGTCTGAAATGAATGATGAGCTTGGCGAGTTCCTTGATAAATTACAAGTTAAGCAAAATTCAAATATTGATGTCATATCCGAAAAGCTCTAACACCTCAGTCTTAGAGAGAAGCCATAAAGTTTTGGAATTGGGAAAGATCGTAAGACCTAAAATTTGATTTAATAATCAACTTGACATGATATTATTATCAAAGACCTGTACTTTAATTAAGGTTGTAGTCTTTTAAATATCAGTAAAAGACTAGGAATTACCAAGTACAGAGTTTAAAAGGTCGTGGAAGATAAGGGAAAAAAGTTTGAAGGCCGGAATGGAGCGAAGCTCTAACGCTGTGGCAAAATTCCTAATAGCTTAAAAGAATTTATAAAGCATTTTCTTTCATCTGGAAACAAGATTTCTAATCTCAAGGATCCTAATAAAATCTTAAACAAAAGTTTGATATTAAAGTTTCTTAAAGCTGGCTAAGTAAATATGTCAGATAATAGCTAGGCCTAAGTTATAAGAAAGTTTACTCAGTAGACATCCGAACCAATTCCCAAAAATCAATCCTTTAAAGACAGTTAGCTGCATTTAATTTTGCTCGTATTCTTGATAAGGGATTAAATTTGATAAACATAGATGAGAGCAGTATCTAATGGATTGAAAATCCTACCAAAGCGTGGTCTCTTAAAGGATTTAAAAGATATAATACAAGTTTTCGTCGAATATCTGCTGTTAATATTATAGGAGCTATCAGCTCTACTGGAAGCTTGTATTTCACCTTGAACTAAGGCCACAACAACAGTTTCTCAATATGGTACTTTATTTTAAAGATTGTGACTCACTTAGAAGAACAGAATAGCGACTGGAGGAAACCACAATACTAATGTTAGACAATGCAGCCTATCATCGTAGTAAATATATCAAGGACAAAATTCTGAAATTCAATATCCCAGTAGATTTTCTTAGTCCATATCAATTTGATTTAGCACCTATAGAAAAACTCTTTGCTTTATAAAAAAAGATTCACAAACTCCTATCAATTTCAAATCATTGACAAAGTAAATTTATTTTAGCATTTAATTCACTCTTTCAAAATATAGAGCTCAACTACTAACAAAACTTGGAAGTCTTTATTGTAGCCTTGACTATTCATGGATCTAGGGATCATTTTAGAAGGCATTGTAAAACTCCTTGAAATTTCTAAGCTTATAGCCGATTTGATATAGGCCTAATAATTTTTACCTAAATTTCAAATGCTAATGATTTTTTAAAATTCCTCCATCATCACAGTCAATATTAATTTTAGATTCGCTGAGATTTTACAGCTCACTAAATTAGCTGATGAATGTAGCTACCCGTAAATTCGTATTGACAATCAGATTACTTCACAGAACTCTTCTTGAATAAAGATACTTCTACGTTTATCAATTTAACTTTGTAACCAGAAATTAATTTCTTACAGAGCATCCAGCTTAACAAAATCTATTTTGACCAAAGTATTTGAAAGTTGAGTTAGTGAATTAAAACATATGATAATCATTCCAAAAGTACATTTGAACTATTCTGTTGTAATATGTCTTTAAAACAATAGTCAAGTCAAACAATAAGCTGGTGAAAAGTAAAGAAGGGTAATTAGAATGCACAATTCGTGCCTTTTATTTATGCTTTTATTAAAATCCTTATTTTTTTATTGATTGTTATATATTGCTAACTTTAATCAGAGCTATTTTTGATAAGCAAGTTTTTTTGATAATCACTTGGAGATTTACAATTAATGCTTTGAACCTACAAGAATTTGGATTTTTTGTACATCTATTCGCCGAAAATATAAATAGAAAAACGGGGCATTTCAACTTGAATGAGTTTGATGGGGATTTAAAGAATTAAACTTTTGAGTAAATACAACTTAAAAATTTTATGGCACTTTATGCAATAAGTTAATCCCAGGAATTTATTTTGTAACTGTTAACTTAACTTTAGAGAAGAACTACTAGTATATTGTGTTTTTGAATTTTTTATGCTCAAAATAATTAAAATTTGATTGTTAACTCGATTCTTTGTTAGCCTTGGAAAAAATCACATAGCATTAGATTAAATTAGACGGCTTTTATTTTTGTTAAATCTTTTTCAGTAAATTTCTTCAAGTATTTTATTTTTATCAAATAGGCCATTATTTTTTTTTACTATTAATAGCACTAATGGGTTAATCAAACTTTGACTGTGCTTGGTAAATTACAAATATTATTTAATTTAGATTAATTCACTCATTCAAAATCATAAAGATTTGAAAGAATTATGGTTAATAATCCCTTTATGAGCGAAAACTCCCAATCAATTAAGATTAAAGGTAAGTAAATAACCCAAGAAAGTTGATTAAGAATCTTAATCCAAAATATTGATTTTTTACCCACAAAAAATCAGCGTTTTTCAAAAATTAATTACATTCAAATAATTTCATAGATTTGCAATAATTCCTGCTTATTCAATTTCAACATCACTTTTTTTATTATATTTTGTTTCGTTTTGATCATCATTGTAAATGGCTCAATCAAATAAATTTTTTACTGGGTTTGAATATTCAATAATAAGCTTTTATATAATAACAGTTTTCTTGACTGAATAAAACTTCTGGCTCCTGATTGATTTTAAAAATAAATTTAATTTTTAGAATATTAATTATAATAGTATCCCTATACTTTTTCTTAAATTGTTTAGTTGTAATGGCCTTGACATTAAATATTTAAATAAATAGTATCTCTTAAATGGTTTTATATAGTGAACTTGAGATTTTCAAAAATAATTTAAATTAAAATCTTTCTTTAACATGAGTACAACTTTTGGATGAATTAATTGATGAATAAAATCTAGATAATTAATTTTAGAGTTATAAAAATTCTAAAAATATTGAATCTACTGTATAGTCTCAGCAAAACATACTTGAATAAAATTACTAAGATTAAGAGAGTGATTGGGATGAGATCT